>ML324003.1:1285-114779 GCA_005239505.1 Nicotiana paniculata
TTGAGTATTCTAACAGCTTTCTTGATACGTAAATTCCCTGTGGGATCGACTCTGGGCATAATACCCCGGATTATATTTGCAACGCCCGCTTAGTCTTTTATTAGACATAGTTGAGCGTGATCCGAGACGCACTTCCTAAATTGCGATTTTACCCCTAGGAGACGCACTTCTTAGTTTGGGTCATTTAAATTCATTCCTAGGAAACACACTTCGTAGTTTGAGTCATTGAAGTTTCACCCCTAGGAGATGCACTTCCTAGTCTGGATTTTTCAGGATATACTTTTAGGAGATGCACTTCCTAAATTGAGATTTTACCCCTAGGAGACACACTTACTAGTCTGGGTCTTTCAAGTTATATTTTTGTTTTAGGAGATGCACTTCCTTAATTGAGATTTTACCCTTAGGAGACGCACTTCCTAGTCTGGGTCATTTAAGTTCATTCCTAGGAGACGCACTTCCTAGTCTGGGTCATTGAAGTTTCGCCCCTAGGAGACGCACTTCCTAGTCTGGGTTTTTCAGTTTATTCTTTTAGGAGACGCACTTCCTAAATTTAGATTTTACCCCTAGGAGACGCACTTCCTAGTTTGGGTCATTTAAGTTCATTCCTAGGAGACACACTTCCTAGTTTGAGTCATTGAGAATTTTACCCCTAGGAGACGCACTTCCTAGTCTGGGTCTTTCAAGTTATATTTGTTTTAGGAGACCCACTTCCTAAAGTGAGATTTCACCCCTAGGAGATGCACTTCCTAGTTTGGGTCATTTAAGTTCAACCCTAGGAGACGCACTTCCTGTAACGACCCGGTCGGTCGTTACGTGGAACTTGCATTTAAAATTACTGTTATTGACTTGTCATAGGTTGGTTATACTGTTCTTTATGTGTTAGAGTTGGTAGGCTCGAAATCGAAATGGTTGCGGTGAGAATTTAGCCATTTAATCTTTAAAATAGCCTTAAAATGGGAAAAGTCAACTGAGGGTTGACTTATTGGTAAACGATATCGGAATGAGGATTTTATGGATCAAGTAGCTTCGTTAGGTGATTTGGGACTTAGGAGTGTGTTCGAAATATTTTTGTGATGTCTGGTGTAGAATTAGGCTTGAATTGGCGAAAGTTAGTTTTTGGCGATTTTCGGTCGGCAGTGGAAAATAGTCTATCGGGGTCAGAATGGAATTCCGAAAGTTGGAACAGGTTCGTAATGTCATTTTTGACATGTCTGCAAAATTTCAGGTCAACCGGTGTTGTTTTGGATAGTTTCGGCATCGTTGGAGGATTTTAGAAATTTCAAAGTTCTTAGGCTTGAATTTGATGTGATTTTGGTGTTTTGATGTTATTTTTAGTGTTTCGGGAGTGCAAATAAGTTTGAATGATCATATATGAGGTGTTGGTATGTTTGGTTGGGGTCCCGAGGGGCTCGAGATGGTTTTGAGTGGTTAACGGCGAGTTTGGAGTGCTTGTGTTGCTGCTGAAGTTGCTAGTGCTGGTGTAACCGCACCTGCGGATGGGTCATCGCAGGTGCGGGCCGGAAGGAGCGACCAAAGCTCCGCAGATAATTTGAGAGGCCCAGTAGAGGATCGCAGGTGCGGGAGGAGGATCGCACCTGCGAAATCGCAGGTGCGGAATGTGAGTCACAGGTGCGGAGTTAGGCCGTTTAATGAAAAGTCGCAGGTGCGAGACATGGGCCGCAGGTGCGGAATCCCTGGGCAGAAAGTATAAATTAAAACCCTCCGCGACCATTAGACCTTTTAACACCATCTTTGAACGGGAAAAAGCTCTTGAGGCGATTTTGAAGAGGGAAAATCAGTGTTCTTCATTGAGGTAAGGTTTTTGGACTCTAAACTCGTTTATATGTGATTAAAGGTCGGATTTATGGTAGAAAATTAGGGAAAAATCAGTGCAAATTGGGTAATTAGAGCTTGGGATTAAGAAGCTTTAAAATGAGGATTTGAGGGGTCATTTGGACTCCGAATTCAGTGTTCTTGGTATGTATAGACTCGTGGGAGGATGAGGTTTCTTGTGGTGTAAATTTTATTGAGTTCCCAGACGTGGGATCGGGGGTCATGTTTGACCAATTTCGGGATTTTTGATTATTTTTGATACATTTCGATTGGGATTAGTTCCTTAGCATATTATAATGATATGCATCTGATTGTTGGTAGATTTGGAGCACTCGGAGGCCGAATTTAGAGGCAAGGGCACCGTGGAGTAGTATATTGGCCGGTTTTGAGGTAAGTAACGTTTCCAAACTTGTTTCTGAGGGTTCGAAACCCCGAGCTAAATGATTTATGACTATTGTTGAGGTGACGCACATGCCAAGTGACGGGCGTGCGGGCGTGCACCGAGTATTTGTGGCCTGGCTTATCCCATGACACCGCTTAGTGATTATTCCCTGATGATATCTGTGCTTCTGCTAATGTGGTAATTGTGAACCTGTTAGAAATCATGTTAAGTATAAATGCTAGGCTTCACGCCGAAAATGCTGAGACCTGAGTGGTCGTGTATTACTGTCTCATTTTGTGATTGTTTGATTTCATATACTCAGTCTTGTTATAGCATACCATTTCATATCTCAGTCTTAGTATTGTTAATTATATTATACTTATCATTGTATTGGGCTGATGGAGGCATCTGTGATCCATGTGAGTGAGACTGAAGAGTAATGACTGAGTGAGGCCGAGAGCCTGTTATTGAGACAGATATGCAATCGGACTGCACACCGCAACGATACTAAATCGTGCCTTCGTTGGCTTGATATGGCGCTTGGGCCACTAGGTCCCATCCGGAGTCTTTACACCCCAGTGAGCGCATTGATGATGAGAGATGGATCTTCCTTGGGCATGGATCTTGTCTGAAGCTGATGTTATGTGAGGGATGGATCTTCCCTGAGCATGAATCTTGTCTGAAGCTGATGTTATGTGAGGGATGGATCTTCCCTGGATATGGATATTGTCCGAGTGTAGCATTCCGGAGATTGGTCTTCTTCATGGGGGCTGGATTGGCCTTTTTCCTCAGTACAGAGTGACTACGGTCACCGGTGTTTATGCATATTCCGGGATGGAACTTCCCTGGGCCTGAGAGCTATATATAGTACTGAGTGGACTTCTGTGGGAGAGTTCTGAGCACTATGTGCATTTTTACACTGTGACATGTTGGCATGTAGAACATATGGAGGTATATCTAGTATATTCTATTGTTATTTTCTGATAAACTGTGAACATGCCTAAATTTTGTACGCTGATGATTTAATTATTGAGGTCACTACCTCTCAGCCCATAGTTGGGGTTCGTTACTTCTGAGTTGGTGTACTCACGTTACCCCTTGCACCTTGTGTGCAGATCCAGGTACAACGGGACCCGGTAGTGGATATTGAGCAGCTGTCAGAGTTTTCATTGGGGTTGTCGAGGTAGCAGCTGGCGATCGCGACCTCATCTTCTCTTCCTTATTGCACCTGTTGCACTTATTTTGAGACTATGTTGTCTATTTCTTCATTCTTTATTTTTTTATATATAGCATCTCATGACTGAGTGACATCGGATCCGGGGTTGGAGGTTTAAATTTAGTTTTTCAAATATTGTTTTTAAAACTTCATATTCGTAGTATTATCAATAAATTCTTTTAAAATTGTATTTTTACTGGAAATTGAATTTAGCTTAGTTAAAAAGGGCGGCTTGCCTGGTTCCACGACATCCGCCATCACGACTCCGAAATTGGATCGTGACACTTCCTAGTTTGGTTCATTCAAGTTTCATCCCTAGGAGACACACTTCCTAGTTTGGGTCATTTAAGTTCAGCCCTAGGAGATGCACTTCCTAGTTTGGTTCATTCAAGTTTCACCCGTAGGATATACACTTCCTAATTTGGGTCTTTCAGGTTATTATTTTAGGAGACGCACTTCCTAAATTGACATTTCACTCCTAGGAGACACACTTCTTAGTTTGGCTCATTCAAGTTTCACCCCTAGGAGACACACTTCCTAGTTTGGGACATTCATATTTTTTTTAGCAGACACATTTGCTAGTAAAAAATTTCTTGGTTTTACTCACATGAGACGCACATCCTAGTCAAGTTTTTAATTTTACTCCCCTCCTTGCATTCTTCATCAATAACTTATGTGATTTATAGTTCTGCTAACAACTCACAAATCTTCCTAGTGCAAACTGGGGCAAAAAAGTCTTTTGTTTTGTCTGTTTTGCTGTAATAGCAGGCGCCCACCTGGAGAACAAGGAAGTCATTTCAGAATTCAATTCAAGTTACAAGTAGAAGAAGCTCGCCTCAAGAATGCGAGTTGACAGTCCAAGATGACCAAAAGAAGAAGGCTCAATCCAGAATTAAAAAAAGAGAAAAAAAAGTGAATTCAAAATGCAGAAGCAGATGAAAGATGTGAACTGCTCAATGCATGGTTGAAGTCACGAGCACTGCATGTTCAGTCTTGATCCGAAGAAGTCGTGGAAGAATGAACTAACACCTGCAGCTTGCAAGCATCAAGGTTCAAATCAAAAGTCTGCATGAAGAACCATTCAAGACCCAAGATCAAGCTTCAGAAGACTTATAGATAGGAATCTTGTAACTCATAGCTGACAGACTTAGTTAGTCTTTTTCATTTGATTTTAATGTAATAACAGGACCGCGGACCGGAGGCTCGACGGGACCCCACTCGACTCTCGAACTCATCATTCCATCATTCTCCTTGAACTACACGCGACCTGATTCTCTTATAACCCGGGATATGTAGGCTGTCCAAAACCAGGACTCGGTTGCACCTTTTTCTTTTATTTTTCTTCCTCTTTTGAATAAGGATATGGTAAAAAATTAGTCACACGGCTCACTTTGTCTTTGCCTGAAAACACTTCATTTTTTCAAGCAAAGAGGGGCAGTTGTGAGCACCTAATTTTTGACTATATTTGAACTTTTCATCACTTTTTAGTATGTAAATATATTTTAAAGTTTAATCTACATATTTTAGCTCTTATTTCGCTTTTTATATATTTTACTTAAGAAAATTGAAAACAATAAAAAAGAGTCACATTTTTAATATAAACTTTATCCTCAAATACAAAGAAAGAAAAGAGAAGGCTATGGTGTCTCATTACAGCATTGGGCCAGGTGCTTCTCGTGGCCCATTTTCCTTACATTCGCCTCAGTCCACTACCCGTCGGCCCAATATTCCCCCCTTCATCTAAAATACACCCTAATTCCCCTTTCCATCTAGAGATAAAAAGGAGGTATGGCAATAAGTTGTCTGTAATTGCACGTCTATTGGCAATTTTCGTTATGCACTTTAATTACATGTGTTGCTAACTAAGCAGGTTATTCGTATGTTGGTGTTGTCTCTATTTTAAAAGGCAGAATTGGGACTCGCCCTAGGGCGGAGCACTCGTAAAACGCCCCTGGCTTATGTGTGAGGCTTAGTTCCATGAGACTTATGCCTCAGCCGTCAGGACTTAGGCCTCGGACACGCTTAACGCCCAACGACCGGTGTACTAGACTCGCCTAATAGAACTTTATGCAATTGTGTGTAACTAACCTTATAAATCCTCAAATTTTCTTAATAAATCATTGACTATTCAAAATTATTTTTTTAATCATAATTCATTAAGTTGAGAGTATTTTATGTCATAATTTAAATAAAAATTATTGCACATTATCCACTAAGACTGCTATGAAAGTAAAATTTAAATAAATCTTTCGTTTGAAAAATATTTAGTTATTAACTTTTGTTATGTTTTTATTATATAATATTCCATAATTTTTTTATTATTATTTTCCTAAATATTTTTTTCTTCATGTTTACGAGATACAATACTTATTAATTTAATAGCTCATTATTAGCTCGTAACTATTTAAAAATAATTAGTTATCATGGTATTGTATGGTGAATTATGTGTCACTTTATTAACTTGTTGAAACTTAAAAATAAATGATGTTATAGAATCATATTTAAATTTTTAATTATGTTTTTATATAAACTCTCTTTCAAATAGAAAACGTATTAAATAAAAGGAGTATTTTAAAAAAAAAATTATCGATATTATATTTCAAGATTCATTACTCCTTAAGAGATACATATAAGATTTCATATCAAATATATTATTTTTGATGTTTGAGTTGTAATGACGTTGCAACTAATTTGTATATTATGATATATGCCATACTTTTCTTATTATTCATAGTTGAATTATAATTCATAAATATTTTAAATAGATTATTTGTTATAATTTTTTGATATTAATGTAATTCTTATAATTATTTTTTATTTTATACTATCTTAAAATTAATAAAATTTAAAGATCCGTGGAACTTACGCCCCATGTCTCACGGCTTACGCCTCGCGTCGTCAGAGGTAAAACACCTCGTCTCACACCCCTGCCTTTTAAAACATTGGGTGTTGCTTAATAAGCAACATTTTAAAATTAATAGAATGGTAGTTTGTGAAAATAGAATCTTATTAGCTTTATTATTCTTGTATGCTTATGATACATCAATATGTTATGTGAGATGGATACAATACAATTTTAACTTCACTAGAAAATTATAAATATGTTATGTGAGTTGGATACAGTAATATTTTAACTTCAATAGAGTTATAAAACGACTCGGATGGGGCATAAAAACAAGAGAAACTTTTTTTAGTATAGAATAATTATAAATGGGCATTATGTAATAGAAAAGGTAAGAATTTTGTAGTATAGGATAATTATTTTAAACTAATGTGAAATTAATTTTTTTTTTTTATCGAAATCATTTGGGTTATGAGTCAAATCACATTAAGGGAGAAATGGATCTAAAGTGGGTATGGTCCATTTTAGCTCATGTGGCATTTATGCCATATCATATTTATGGCATGGGTTTGAGCCAAAATGACTTTTAAGTGACAAAAATAGTAGAGTGACTTTAATGAAATTGAAAGATAGTTGAATGACCATAAGTGAAATTGTTGAAAATTGACAATCAAACATTAGACTCTTCCTACCGCTGAACAACTAGTAATACTATATTATAAGCGTGAAGACCTTTAGGTAAAGTTATTTTACTAAAATATCCCTTAAAATCTAATTGACCATTATGTTCTTTTACCAAAAAAAAAAAAAATTAAAAAATTACAGTCCAACCGTTGTTTAAAATTACTCCTCCTTTTATCACCTATTGATCGACCTGCACGTTTCACATCTCACTGTCCTTTTATCTTCCATCTGTTTAAACTTTTCACATCCTTTGGCTGTTAAAGTGCATAATATTTACACTTCAACCTTCATCTTTTATTCTTTATGTCGAGTCATTTTTTTTCTTTCTGTTTTTCCCTTAAAAACTCCATTAATTTTTGTATCAAAGGTACAATTCTTGATAGTTGGTAAGAAAGAATTCTTCCTTGGCGTCAAATTTTGTTTTAGTTTGTTTGTCAAAACTTATTAAAGGTTAATATCTGAGAAATGACTATATTATTAATATTATTATCTTCAAGCAACGAAAAGGATTACCTTAGAGAAAAGGCTTGGTACATCTTTCAAATATACCAATATTATCAGTTATCCGTGTTCATTTGTGTAGGTTTATTGTTGTTCATTCCTTTAGTTTTCTTGCTTTTGGGTAGGTTATGGCTTAAATTATTTCAGCAAGTTTTTGGTCTTATATGTCTATCACCACCTTAATGAAGATGAAACCTAAATTTTATTTTGCATAATTCAATCGACATATATCGTTTGACAACTAAAACATATAATTCTATTCTTGCTTCAGAATACTTATGCCATAACCGAATACTTTTTACATTTAAGTTTGACTAACATTTCACATAGTGATTCTAAAAAGTTACCGAGATTAATAGCGTGTTTGGTCAAGCTGAAAAAATCAGCTTATTTTAAGAAGTGATTTTATTCAAAAAATATTTTTTTCAAAAGTACTTTTGGTGAGAAGCAGTTTGTGTTTGACTAATTTATTTGAAAAGCGCTTCTGAACATCAATTAGTGTTAGGCTAGACTTTTAAAAACTGCTTCTAAGTGTATTTTTCTTAAAAGTGATTTTCAAAAAAGTACTTTCAGAGAGAAACTACTTTTTTCCGCTTCTCCAAAACTACTGCTTTTTTTCCCCCTCAAAATGCTTGGCCAAACACTTCAACTTTAAAAAAAAAATACCTTTTTTTTTGGGAGAAGCTTAGCCAAACAGGCTATAAGATATATTAACAAAGAAAATTCATAGTATGAAATATGACACAAATAATGAATTTTGAATGAAGAAAATTTTAAATACTAATTTTTTCCAAGTAGAATAATTAATTATCGTGTGAAAGAGTAGTTGTAATTTTTACCACTATTTGATATTAAGAAAATTGACCGTGTTTTCTTTTTCTTCATCAAATTACAACATTTTGTATCCGTTTTCTTATTAATTTGTTCCAAAGCTTACGGGCCAACAAGCTCTTAGATTAGAAGAGGGGACACAGTGAACAATGGAAACTAAATGTGTTTAATATTCTCTCACCCATTAGCCTGTTACGTTTCTCATGCAATACTAATATACGCAATTATCGTATATTTAAATAGTTCAACTAATATTATTTTGTTAAATTTACATATGAGAAGACTCATAATTTTATATGAGTCAGGCAATCGGTACATGTACACAAATATATTTTCTTAATCAATTAAATTTTCTGTTGTCAATAACTACTAAGTTAGTATCTTTATCCCAAATAACTACTAACTTTTTTGAAGGTGCACACAATGAAATTACAATAATTTACTAAACATTGTAAGAAAGACATGAAAATATAAGGAGATTATAATTTCTTAAAGACAAGATAGAAACTTTTATAGTTAAAAGTATTTGCAACAATTGCCGACATTACACATAAATTCAAAACTGCAGGTGTAATGTACCAAGGCTTACTTACGTCTTCTTGGCATGAAGCCTGCCTTGGGAAATTAAAGAAAGCATCAAGTGAAATCAATGATATTTTGAGATGAATATATTTCATCTTTTGCCATTCTCTATTTAATTTTGTTTTATATAGTATATATGGATTCTAACCCTAAAAATTACTTGAAGTTTCAAATTATAAATCATTAGAAACTTTTAAGTATTTCTTTTACACGTCGCTTGTGTTCTTGGGTTTTATTTGAATCACATTCTCTTTTCAGATGAAGTGTTTACAATATATTTGATCAAACTTACTTTGATATGAATAATTTCAATAATTTGTCTTTTACGCTACTACCTATTCGAATGATAAATTTATTAGTTTATAAAAAATCCCGATAAATTACACCAAACTGATAATCCGATTTAAATCAAAAAAGAAAAATTGATTGTGACTTGGTTTGATTTGGTTGGTATTGAAAAAAAAGTTCCTGACCGTAATAGGCTTGGTTTGATTATAACTAAAATAAGTCAAATCGAAATCAAACCAACCCGATAGTATATTTATACAGTTTTAAAAATATTCTATACATATAACTATTTATTATAGTGTAATTTATATATATTTCTTAAACTTTTTCACTTCTTGGATGGTAAATAAACTTTATAGCTCATAAATGTAGTTACTCAAACAAAGTTCAAATCAATACTAATGCTAACAAAAGAAATTCAATTCAACACTAGGAAAGATGATAGTGTTGGATATCTATTTTTTAGTTTTATATTGGTTTATAATAAATATGCATAACTTAGTTTATCTTTTTCCTCAGTGCTTGGTTATGTAATTAATATTACTTATTTAGCTAAACTTATTTTAGCACAACTTAGATATTTTTAAATTATGCTAATTTTTATTATGGCTTATTAATTAATTAGCCATTAATATTTTCTTTATGCAATTTTATTATCTTTGTTATTGAATATTTTGGTATAATGCTATGACTTATCCCATATATATTGTGTTAATTTTTTGAAAAATACATTATATAGTTGTATCTTACTAGGACTAAAGAAATATTTGGAGCACAAGTTATATATTTTGTGCGATTAAAACTTTACTAGACAAAAATCCGAAAATCCCCCCCAAAAAACTAGAAAACCCGAGTAAAATCGAGATTGAAAAACCCGACTTTGTTGGTTTGATTTGGTTTGGTTTATAGATTTAAAAATCTGACACCATTGGCTCGATTTTGTAATTAAAAAATCCGAAACCAACCCGACCTACTAGACAAAAATCCGAAAATCCCCCCCAAAAAACTAGAAAACCCGAGTAAAATCGAGATTGAAAAACCCGACTTTGTTGGTTTGGTTTGGTTTATAAATTTAAAAATCTGACACCATTGGCTCGATTTTGTAATTAAAAAATCCGAAACCAACCCGACCTAGTTAGGTTTTCTAGTGAGGATAAGCTGGGGCCCAAAAGCCAAGAGCGGTTAGATGTATTGGGAATTTTACACCAATGGAAAAAGTTAAGGGACATAATCTAAGTAATTAACAAAAGGAGGATAAATTATGTAAATAGTTAGAAATATATAGGGTTTTACTTACTTTTCATCCGATAGGAGTGTGAAATATAATTTTACCAAAACCATAATCTATAAATTCCCAGTAACGTTAGGGTTTCATCATTCATAGCATGGAGAGAGCGACGGCTGACATAATTCCTGATTGCCTCATTGACAAAATAGTCTCCAACATTAGCTTTGATAAAGCAGCACAGACGAGCATTCTCTCCAAAGCATGGCTACAAGCTTGGTTGATTCATCCCAACTTAGAATTTAGTATTCATTATTACAAAGACATGGAAATAGTGAATAAAATCATGGAGAGATATAGGGATAGACAAATCCCTATAGACAAGTTTACATTTTCAATCTTAATGTCAGGTTCTCAGGAAGTTTTTCTTCTGATTGATAAGTGGCTTGGTATTGCTGTTCAGAATGGTGTAAAAGATGTAGTATGTACGGGATTCTTTCGTACGTTATACCCTTTTCCTATTTTATCTATCTTGACAGCAAAATTGGTTCTGACAGATTGTGATCTTATGCATCTTTCATTATCAAGTAGTCATGGGGTGAACTGTGATTCTTTGGAAAAGCTTTCTCTATCCGGTGTCCGTTTAGATAACAACATGCTTCAGACTCTACTCTCTGGTTGTCCCTTAATTGTCAATTTCGTCGTTGAAGATTGTATTGGGTTGGAAAACATTGAATTGCTTAGTCTTCAAAAGATAAGGTCAGTTTCCATTAGGACAAAGAGAAGCCAGCATGTTAAAATCCACGCACCAACTCTCGAACACTTGTTTTGTTTTGGTGCTTTGAAAGATCCTCCTACGTTGGATATTGCTAAATGTCCGAATCTGAAATCTTTAGAGCTATCACGTCTGAGGATATATGATGGATTTCTCGAGCACCTTAATTCAAGATCTCAATTCCTTGAGAGTTTGATATTAGTTCACATTTCCAATAGGTTAGAAATGTTTAATATTTGCGTAAGTCAATCCTTAAGGGTCTTGAATATTCAGGATTGTAAGAGCATAGGGGAGATTGATGCTCCAGGTTTGATATCACTTGAATATAAAGGAGATCAAGTTTCCGAGCTCAAAATTGTAAACGAGCCAAGCCAATTGCAACACTCAAAAGTTGTTCTGCATTGCTCCGATAATTTAAATGCTGCATGGTTTTGTAAGTTGAGGAAATTTTTGTCAAACTCGACCTCTTGGTCTCAAGTTTCGCTTTATTTTTCTAAATGCAATGAGATCGACAGGAAAGATTTGGAATTGGACCATAGAGTTGCTACCCCACAAGTGGATGTTTTAAAAGTAGAAATAATGTCGTCTATATTGTACCTAACTTTTGTGGATGCTTTGCTTTGGAGTTGTCATCCTACGAGACTCATCGTAGCATCAACTAGAAAAGTGATTACATCTTTCATCGGCCGTTTAATGTACATGAAGAATTCGAGTAATTCTAATTCTCATGGAAGCAAGCCTTGGCATAGTCAATTAAAAGAAGTAAAAGCCTACAAATTTGATTCAGAGAACTGGCATCCTGTGGAACTCAGAAGTGGAAAGCGGGCAACAATGGCCTCTAGTGAGATGGAGAAATATGGGTTTTTATTAGATTGGTGATGCAGTTTATTCTATTGGAAATTGAATGCACATATTTATTTTTAAATTTTTATTACTTTTTATTTTTCAAGAAAGATTCTGGGTACTTAAGAACTCAGCTATAAGTTCTCCCATTTATTATTTCTTAATAATAGCCTTTTCCCAACTGTGATAAAGTAGGAAATGTCAAGGCACAAGGACACTATGTTTGGTGTTCGGTTTCTCTGTAGTTCATGGGAATTGCTGTACATCTTTTTTGTTTTTTGACTTATAGATGTTCAATAGATAACTTTGCACTTCTTTTTTGATAACCGTGATATTCGGGGTCAGTTTGAATACAATTCGTCTAATTTCACGAGATACTTGTTATCTTCCATTAGTAATGTGTACCAGGTAACTTTTAACACCAAGACATGGACAGATGAAAAGAAATCACTTGGAGTAGTATTTTTTGTCTCTTCTGGCAATTGAATCTAAGACCTCATGATTTTAACCTACTTCATTAACCACAAGATCACACTCTTGAGTGTCATGAATGGGTAATTGATACATTTTGATTGACACTTCTCTATGTCAAATTTTTTAGATAGTTATATTAGATACTTTAGTTGTTCTGTCAGAGAGTTCCATTTTACCTGATTGTTTGCATTTGTTGTATTAAAACGAAAAGATCGAACTAAGAGAAGGGATTGCAACTACAGGGTAGATTCCTGAACTTTAATATTCTTCTCTTGTGTCTATGTTCTCAATATCATATTCAATGAAAAGTTCATTTTCTATAGTTTGATCGACGATCATCATTTTCAAGAATTCATTTTTTAAAATTTTATTTGATAATAAGTCACATTTTTTGGATAATCTCTATAGTTTTTAAAATATTACGCTGCATTAAAAACAAATAAAAGTAATTGTGGGTCTCTTATAAGTAAGCTGATACGCTCAAAAAATTGCAAATCGCAGAGAAGGATGAACATCTTTGTTAAAACTATAATGTTAAATTCACATTTATGCTGAAATAATTTATTTTCAGAAGTGTCAAAATGGTTATTACTCATCGCTTAATTACTTTTAAAAAAGTTGATCACATGAAAGTATTATCATCGCTTTAGTCTATTCTAACCCTAGAAGAGATTTATGGTAGTATATTCAACCCGAGAAGCGATCTAAGGTTCAATGCTATTATGGTTGGAAGCGGCTATATTGTGTAGTGATGTTTTATACTTCAATTCCACACAAGAGGAAGGGAGGGGGGAGGGGGAGAATAATTTGTGTGGTATCCAATTTTTTGCGTGCACAGATTATAGAAGGACCTGGTTCTTCTATTTGTTCCTACTACTACTACTACTACTACTACTACTACTACTACTACTACTACTACTGTTGTGGAATAATAAGTACAGAAATTAAGAACACAGAGATTTTTACGGGAAAAACACCTGGCTCAAAAGGTGAAAAAATCACGACCTACTTCCCAGTAGGATTTTCCCAAAACTCTTTACTAAATCAGTAAGCCAAAACTGCATTTACAGAAACTCTTTTGTAAACCTAGGACTACCTCTAATCCCTTGGCAGACAAGCCTCTAACTGTTTGATGACAACTTCAAGTTAACTTTAACTTGAAAAACACAAAGTACCTATAATAAATGCGTCTAGATAAAGCTGAAAGATACACGATAAAATCATCTACTACAAATAAACTAGACTAAAAGGCCAACAGTTGAAACTGATTTTTCTAGTTGGTTCAAGTAGCTTCAGGTTTGCACACTCAAATCTCACACGAACTGCTTGCAAAATTGCTTTGCTATTTTGCTCTCAATTCACGTGCTACTTCTGCTTTTGTGCATACCTGTACAATGAACATTCTGCAATATATAGGATTAGTAGATAAAGAATTAACTAGAGTTATAATGCTACTCTTCCTTAGTGAAAGAGTTCTAGTCAATCTCAACTCCTAAATCCCTCCTTATCTTGGATACTATTCTTACTGAATAAGGAGTCCTTCTCCTTATCGTTTTTGCAATCTTTTCGATCAGGAGATATCTTATTCTGCCCGAATACGCTTATCTCCTGCATGTGCATCTCACGTGCCTTGATTCTGCATGTGTCTATATCTACCAGTGATGGACCTGGTTTATTTCTGAGTTTCTTTGTCAATCTTCAAAACTATTCTCTTTCTTGGTCCAACAAATTTCCCTTTTTGATGATGACAAAATTTGTGCGTCCATAAGCTTAGGCCTGTTTCAACATAATCCAACATTGACACTTATTAGAGTATTAAGCACTTATCATAGAGAACCAGGGTCATTAAGTTATAAATATCAATGTTCATAGCACAAGCATTTAATTCCCCCTTTTTGATGATGACAAAGTTTGTGCGTCCATAAGCTTAGGCCTGTTTCAACTTAATCCAACATTGAAACTTATTAGAGTATTAAGCACTTATCGTAAAGAACTAGGGTCATTAGGTTATAAATATCACTATTCAGAGCACAACCATATCTCCCCTTTTGGCATCATCGAAAAGTTTCAAAAGGATGTGTGAATCCCAGATAGTTAAAAGTCACTCATGGCCACTGGGGCAACTGCAAATGCATTCATGGATTAATCATCAATAATCAACTAAGAATTCAAACTATCAAAGAAATAGAGACAATGAATAATAACAAAAGCAGCAAACTTTGTTGATAGAGAATATGATTTTGCCACAATCCACAAAACGAAACAAAAAAAGTTAAAAACATGAGCAACAAAAAACATCCCTAATCTGGGTCACTAAAAGTTCGAGGCAGGCTAGGAAATTAAGGCTTGGAAGACTGGGGGCTTGGTTTTTGGTTTAGACAAGGTGAAACATGTATTGAAGAATTCCCTCATTCTTCTCCCTTTCCTTAGTAAGCTCAGCTCTGAGAGCATCTCTCTCAGATTCAACCTCAGCCAAACGAGTCTTCAGCCTTGCTATCTCTGCATCCTTTGCCCCGTTCTCCTACACGAGGGCTCTGACCTTGCTGTTAACATATGTCTTTCTAGATGAACCAGGTTCATTTGAAGTTGCATGTATCTCATAATCGCAAGCAACAAGAGTATTGATCCCAAATTGGTCTTTGCTTGTGTCCATCTCTGACTTCTTTAGTGGCACCTTGTAATGAGCAAGAACAGTAGTGAGAATAAAGCCATAAGGAATGATATGGGCTTTGGAGCCGTTGACAACCCTGTCCAGAAGATGAATGATGAACCCATGCTAGTTAATGTGCCTCCCACTATCCAGACATTCCATCAAAACCAAGTTCATGTAGTTGGCAATATGCCTCATTTCCTGCCTGGGCAGCATGCACTTGTTGATGAATTCCAATAACACCTTGTGGGCTGGCTTCATTTCACTCTTATAAACTGCCTTGGGCTCAAATTCTGCTTCATTATCACAAAATTTCCTTGTGATAACCAGGGTAGTTGGAAGAGAATCCGGACTTGGACATTTCTGCCTTGTATAGTCATCATAGCCTTCAGAGGCTATGCCAAGGATTTCACCCAGCTCTTTAGCATCAGAAGAGATTTGAACCCCTTTCACCAGGCTGGTGACAATGCCATCCTTTACCTCAGCATTGGCCATGAATTCCACAATCTCATTCCTAGACAGTCTTCCATCTAGATGAAGGACCATGTCCTTCCACTCCTGTAGCTCAAGTTTCTCCAGCAGCAGGATCATCCCTTCTTCCTCCAAGTCCTTCAAAAGTCTCCCCTTCAGAATTGTTCGTTTGCCAAACTTGTCCAGCTTGTCCTTCTCACCATCAGACTCATCCTACTCTTCACCACTCCAATCTTCTTCGTTAGTATTTTCACTTTTTTGGCTTTCACTGCAGACCTGGTTCGTTTAGCCAAGATAGAGGACTCAACAAACTTAGAAACATATGAAGAATTCTTTGAGGAAGTCTTGACTTTCTTGGGCTTAGGGGTCTGAACCTCTACCTCAACTGTCATTTTTTCACTTTGATGGACCAGGTCCATCTCATCGACTTCAACAGCCTCAACAGGCTCAACCACTTTTTATTTCCTCTTTTCCACTCTTTTCTTCTTAATCTCCTCTAAATCTCTCTGCAACTCGTCCTCACTTCACTTAAGCTTGCTCCTTGTAGTTCTTCCTCTTGGAAGAGGAATATCAATAATCTTAGAAGGAGCAACTTTCCTTTTCTTGTTTTCTCTAGCTGGTACCAGGGGTTGTAGCTTTAGGAGTTCTTTTCTTTTTAGGTTTGTAATTGCCACCTATCTTTTTCAAGAGATCAACCATGGTTTCCTTAACATATGAACTAGGTTCATCTGCTTGCTTTCTAAAATTTACTATCCCTTCAGCAGCTTCTCCTGATCCACTTCCCCCTGTGTTCTTGCTACCTTCTTCCTCTTTCTCAGGCTCAGCTCCACAAATATCCATTCTAACAAATTCAGAGGTGGGTGAAGAGTCAACCACTTCTTTCCCTTTTCCCCTCTCTTCACTCCGTGCTCCCTCACTCTCCTTTTCTTTTTCAATCTTATTTTTACCACCTCTCCTTCGCGTCTCAGGAATCTCCACATCTATCACCGACTCAACCAATATGAACCTAGTTTCTAAATTTTCAGCGAGCTCAAAAATGACCTCAGAAGAAGGTTTTGGTACAGAAGTTACATGTTCAGAATCGGAAAACCTAGTTTCTTCCCCCTTAGACACTGATTTGAAAGAGTCATTCTATTTTGTGAGTCTTGAGCTTGGCTTGCTTGAAGCTAGGCATTTAATTTTTGTGATAGCGTACCGCTGTCCACTGTTTTTTTAGCAAGCATTTTGACTCTCCTTTTTCTAGGTTGGGGGTAGCACTAGGTTGAGGGGTTGTGGAGGAAGAGGAAGGAGTAGTGGGTGGAGGAGTACCAGGATTATTCCTGGGGTTGGACATTTTGGGTATGGTTTTGTGATGAAGGAAAAAGCTTGAATTGAATTGGAAGGCAAAGAGAGAAGAAAGGGTTTCAACAGTTTGAAGAATTTGTAGAGATGATGATGAGGGATTTAAAGAAAAAGTGTAATTAATACACAACGACAGTTTTTTGTGGTCAATTAGAAGTCTAATCACCCTGCAATTTTCAGTTCGAAGTGCCAGTTACAGCTCCCTTAGAATCTAGGTGTTTTAATACAGTGGAGATTCTTTAGTTGAAATGGAACTGGTTCAAATCTTTATTGGATAGGCTTTGGAAGATCTTGGACTTGGATAGAATTCTGCTCATGATTTAAATATTAGTATTTCAAATTGTGCAGAGTATAGAACACATACCTCATTTTTCAGATGAATCAATACTGATGGACCAAGTTCTTCACTAAGAATCCTTTTGATCATGTCTCAATTTGTAAAAATAGAGAAAATTTCATTAGAGACCAATGAGTCATATTAAATCATGGCATATGAGTATACTATTTACAGTATGAGATTGAGCAAAGATTATTCTAGATATTACACAAATTTCAGATATTCTAACAATTCTTTTTTCATTTTTTTCATGTACATTCTGAACTGGTTCAATTAGGTGATCTTAATCATCTCTAATTCTAATCTGTTCCTTTCAAAATGCTCTTTACTCAGTGCTTTTGAAAAGATGTCAGCAATTTGCTTATCAGTAGCACAAAACTCTATAGTCATCAATCCCTTCTCATAATTGTCCCTTAAAAAGTGATGTCTAACATCTATGTGCTTAGTTCTTTTATGATGAACGAGGTTCTTGGTCATACTAATTGCACTAGTGTTATCACAAAAGATAGGGATACAATCAACATCGATTCCAAAGTCCATCAATTGTTGTTTATACCATAATAATTTAGTACAACATGAGGCAGCAACAACATACTCAGCTTCAACAGTAGATAGGGCCACATAATTTTGCTTTTTGGTGGCCCAAGACACAAGACACGAGCCAATAAAATGTGACATACCTGAGGTGCTATTTCTATCCATAAGAACCTGCATAGTTAGCATCAGCATATCCCACAAGATTAAAATTACTACCTTTTGGGTACCAAAGACAAAGATCAGTGGTGCCTTTTAGGTATCTCAAGATTCTTTTGACAGCAGTCAAGTGAGATTCCTTTGGATTTGCCTGAAATCTTACACAAAGGCCTACACTAAAATCAATTTCAGGTCTACTAGCAGTGAGATACAATAATGAACCAATCATTCCCCTATACAAATTCTGATCAACTCAAGAACTAGGTTCATCTATATCCCACTTTGTGGCAGTTGCTATAGGAGTGTCGATTTCTTTGGAATCTTCCATTTTAAAACTTTTAAGCAACTCTTTTACATACTTTTGCTGATAGATCATAGTTTCATTTGAATTTTGTTTAATTTATAAGCCTAAAAAAATTAAGCTCACCAATCATACTCATTTCAAATTCACTCCCCATTAGTTTAACAAATTCTTTACTTAGCTTATCAGTAGTTTCTCCAAAGATTATGTCATCTACATATATCTGAACTACCAAGAGATCTTTACCTTTTTCTTTCAAGAACAGAATGTTGTCAATTTTACCTTTCTTGTAGTCATGCTCCAGCAAGAACTTTGATAATCTTTCATACCATGCTCTTGGAGCTTGCTTGTGTCCATAAAGTGCTTTGTCAAGTTTGTACACGTGATCACGATTTTCCTTGTTCTCAAACCCTAGAGGTTGCTTGACAAACACTTCTTATTTTAGATATACATTTAGGAAAGCACTTTTGACATACATCTGGTGAAGGGTGAATTCCATGTAAGGAGAAAAAGCTATGTGGAGTCTTATAGCTTCCAAACTTTCCACTGGAGGAAAAGTTTCATCATAGTCTATGCCTTCCTCCTGACTATATCCTTGAACCACCAATCTTGCCTTGTTCCTTGTAAATGTTCCATCTTCATCAAGTTTGTTTCTGAAGACCCACTTAGTGCCAATTACTGATCTATCCAAGGGTCTTGGTACCAGATACCAAGCTTGAATCCTTTTGAATTAGTTGAGTTCATCTTGCATTGCATTTATCCAGTCTGCATCCTGCAAAATCTCAACAATATTTTTAGGTTCAATAAGAGATAAGAAAGCATCAAAAGCACAAAGATTCTTTAAAGAAGATCTAGTTTTGATTCCAGAGGTTGGATCAGTAATGATGTTCTTAATAGGATGAGAACTTTGATATCTGTAGGGTTTCACAACCAACTGGTTTCCCTTTGATGTTCCTTCAATGTTTTGTTGCTGTGGAACAGGTTCAGGGACAAGTTCCGCTGATGTTTGAGAATTATTTCCTCTTTTTTCTATTCCCCCTGTCATGTTTCCCGAGATGGATGAACCTGTTCCTTCATCCAGTTTAGCTTCAGTCTGCGCTGTGATTTCATTTAAGTTTCTAACCAGCCCAATTGCTTCATCATCATGTTCATGTCTCTCAGAAATAATGTTAGTTTCATCAAAAATCACATGAACACTTTCTTCAACACACATAGTTCTTTTGTTATAGGCTTTACTATATGAAGAATATCCCAAGAATACTCCCTCATCACTTCTGGGATCAGATTTACCTAGGGATCTTTACCATTGTTGTGCACAAAGCACTTGCAACCAAATGCCCTAAGGTGGGATATATTTGGTATTCTCCCATTAAGTAACTCATAGGGAATCTTATCTACAAGTGGTCTTGTCATGCACCTACTTATGATGGAGCATGCAGTATTTACAACTTCTGCCCAGAAGCTATGGGGCAGTTTACTGGAAAGAAGCATAGTCCTAGCCATATCTTCAAGTGTCCTATTCTTTATTTCAACTACTCCATTTTTTTGTGGAGTTCTAGGAGCAGAAAAATTATGATCTATGCCATGTTCATCACAAAATTCAGCAAATTTAGTATTTTCAAATTCAGTCCCACGGTCAGACCTAATTGATGCAAGTTGATTTCCTAATTGTTTCTGAGTTTTTCTAACAAAAGAAGTGAACATGTCAAATGCTTCATCTTTAGATGTTAGAAACAATATCCAGGTAAACCTAGAGTAATCATCAATAAGTACCATCACATATCTCTTACCACCCCTGTTTAATATTCTCATTGGACCACAGATATCCATATGAACCAGTTCCATCGTTCTGGTGGTACTTACCACTTTCTTGCATTTAAACGGGGATCTTACCTGCTTCCTATTGATACCCAATTTTTTTCAAAATATTTTTAAAATTACAATATGCATTAACAACGATTGGTATTTTTTCATAATTTTCCTATATTTCGTCTAATTTATCTAGCATTTTATTTCCAATAAATAATTACAAAATCGCATCACAAATGATTTCAAAGGCATTTCTTGATTTAATTCATTTTATATGGTCCTAATAAGATCAAATTATTTTATAATTAGACAAATTGACATCTTTTGGATATAATTGCAATAGCTTTGCAATTATAGCCTAAGCATGTAATATTATACTATTTTTTAACCAGAAATTAGCCTCTTATATTCTTAAATATAAAATAATCATTTTAAATTTATTTCCATGCATATGATTCATTTTTATAATTAGTAATTACTTTATAAAATTATTTTAATTGAACTATCTGGGTATTTAACAAATAGCCCATGCCTATTTCAATTTTAGCCTAAATTGATTAATCACTCCCTATTAGAACAAACCCAAACCTGATTAAATCAAGCCCAAATACCTCAAGCCCAAATCCATTAATCCCCCGACCAAATGTCTTATTTAATCTGGACCGTTGATTAATTTTTTATCAACGAACCATATCCCCCTTTCCATAATTAACCTAATAGTATACCTCCCCCCAAACCCTCATTCTCTCATTTCTCCTCTCACACACCGCCGTCATCTCCTCTCTTCTTCTCTCAAACGCTCTCTTCCCTAACCCTAATTCCCCCTCGCCGGTGCTCTCATGCCGTCGACTATGCGGGCTTACCACTATCCTCCAGCCTTAATGGCTATCCTATGCCGAGATTCCTGCCTTATTTAAGGTACTCAAGGGACCAGTGGCCGTTCCACTCACCCCTGGTCCTGTGCTCACCATTCTCAGTCCACCATGGCTCGATCGAGTAAGAACTTTCCTTTTCCGGCTAAACCTATGGGTTTCTAAGCCGGTCTCTCTATTTCTTGATTATTTTCTAGAAAATCCTAACCTCTTCTACTGTACCTCTTAGATCTATAATAGATCTAGGGTCTTTCTGATCCATTTTCGTTTATTTCATGAAAAAACCTTTCGGTATCTCAAAGCGTCGCTTTATTTTTCCAATAGGGTTTCCGGAACTTTTCTTCAAAATATATTTCTGGTCTTTTAATGTTGTTTTCTGATGTTTAAAACGACCTTTTGTTAAAATTGCTTTTTAGTCATAACTTGTTATCATAAAACCTTAGTTTTAACACTTGCTATAATTCTGAGTCCGTCTTTGGTAATAAGTTCGTGTGCTTGTTTCTCATGAACACTCTGATTTCTGTGATTTTACTCTATTATGTTCAGTAGGGTTTCTGATTCTTGCTTCTTCCGCTTATATTATGTTTATTCTATTAATTCCTCTAATCTGTTCTATCTTCTCTAGTTGAATCCCTGATTCTATGTGATTCTTACTTTACTATGTTTCTGATTTTACTTCTTATTGCCTATTATGTGTTTATTCCGTTTGTTCATAGAAATTTTGTGTAAATTCTCCCCTTAATCAGTACTGTTCCTATTTGAATCCCTAATGTTCTGTGATTAACACCTTTTACTGATTTCCTGTGATGATATTTTTTACTAATTCCGACCTCTAAGTTATTTTCTCGCCTTATTTTATGGTTGACTATACTGTTAATTGATTCTTATCATATTTCCTTAATTAGAACCTTATGTACCTAGTCCTAGTTACATGTTCTGTACTTGCACTATTTGAATTGTTTCCTTATCTGTTATGCTCCAGTTACACATTGATTTCTTTCCTTATTTGTTATATGTCCTTACCGTTTGAAGTTAACTCCCTTAATCAAGGGAGTACTTGCGCTATTTTTGCTCTAATTGGTTATGAGTTCCATAATTTACTGCCTAATTGTGATTCTTACCTTATTCTACCTAGTTTCAAACTACTATATATATATATATATATATATGCTCTATCATTCACCAACCAACAGAATCTACTCAATACACACGAACACATTTGGTTAAAAAGCTATCTCTCACACTCAAAGCTTTCTGCTCTCTTTCTGTGTCACTTACTATTATTCTAAGTTAGCCGGCTGCAGGCTAAGGCTAAATATTGTGCTCTCCTGTCCCTTCACGTTTGTGTTTACTGTCTCTTTACTGGTATGTTCTGATTTTCAATTCAAGTCCCAAAACCAATATGTTTCTTTTTACTGCTTCAGTTTATCATGTTCCTAATCTGTTTCTATCTATTGTTTTGTTGTTGAACATGTAATTGACCTCTTTGCATCATTGCTTCATCTAGTATGCTAGTTATGTCTTACCTCTTTAGGGTTAGCATGTTCTTATAAACCTGTAATCTGTCTCAATGTAACTCTGCTTTGTTTTGATGTTTGTGTACTGGTTGCCTAGTTCTGGTATGCATCTATTGATTTGTTACACTAAGTTGTCTTGATGCTATGCTCAATCGTGTTTAGTATGAAATCCTACACTATGCTATCTCCCAATCCCATGAATTCCCTAGAGCACTTCTGATTCTGTAACTATGGTTCTAATTAGCACTCCTGAATCTATGTGTTACTATCTGCACCAAGTGAAAATGTGTCCTGTCTTTTATGTGTTCACCATACCTGCTCTACTTGTCCCCAATCCCTAGTTATCCATGTGTGAAGGTTTGTTCTCTGAGTATTGTTGAACTTGTTTGACTTTCCTGTTGTTTGTTTAAATTACACAACTATTTTCAAAAGCTGTTTTACTAAACAATTCTCCTATTTTATAAAACTACTTCAACTGGGTCTCTTTTTCAAATACTGCTTTCCTGTTAAACCTTTTAAAAACTATGTCAAGCACTCTCACTCTACTCTTAGGTCCTTAAGTTCTGCCCCTCTAATGTGTGACTGCTTAGAGATCCCTCTAAACTCTGATGCATTAGAGCTGGCTCTTCCACACTACACTTACTCATTTATGGTTGTGAAATCTGGGTGTGAGCACTGCCCGGGATCCCTTGAGGTCCTTAGGGAACTCTGACACACCCGGATATGAGAAAGGCTATGAAACATTTGGGCATTTTCTAGAAATTTGGGCCTGTTTTCAGGCTCCCTATAGTGTAACTTCTTATATTTTCTTTACCTAGTTATGTAATTCATTCAATATTGGTTTGTAATAATTATTGTAAACGAATATTAGGGATGGATAGTGAAAAGGGGAGGGTAGCTATGTCTGTTATCAATATCAACGGGTAGAAATCATGCCATAGGTTTACATTTCCCATGTGCGCATTAGAATCCATGTTTAGGACCAATATATTCTAAGCATGTCATGCATTAGATATCATGTTCTTACGTTTACTGTTTCAGCATCTCATTTGACGTTATTTTCATCACTTATAAATCCTGCCTCTAGGCTAAGTAATAACATTAACATGAAAACTGTTGCTACTGCATATTCTGAAATCATGCTGTAACTTTCTGTGCATCTAGAAATCATGCTTTTTTTTAGGAATTTTGCATATTAATCATTCTGCATCTTATAATGTTCATACTAGATACCCTGTTTTAGGATCTCACTAAGTCACACCTAGCTAAACTATTGATGCATGGAAAAGGACATAAGACAGTCTCACATATGATTATCCTGTGTTAGTAAAACTAATAATAATCCATGTGTCTTTGAAACACTTAGAACATCATGCTTTAGGTATAACAGCTTCCCAACAGTTTCTTTAACAATTCTGGTCACTATTGTGCATTCCCTCATACGCCTAGGCAAGCCTAGGTAACCAACCTTTATAAAACTGGAAAACTATTGCTTTTTTGTTTACTGCTTAATGGTTAACATGCTTAAAATCAGTAGGCAAACTGATTAGGGCCCCTGCTACTGGGTTTATAAATAAAACTGCATATCTTTTGTATTTTGATATTCACTTAGACATCATGTTTTAGGATCCTGTCTAATAATACTGCTCTTATTTGTGTTTGAGTCGTGCTGTTTACGTGCATTATCTGTGGAGGTAAATCCGAGCCTCTTAAGTTTTTTTCCCCGGTCCTATCTGTTCTTGCCTGTCGCCTAGTATTTTCTCCTTTCAACCTTAGGGGTCTGTTTAGAACTGCCTTTAAGTAGAGGTCCTACTCTCCTCCAGGACCATTAAAAAGGGACGGGTGACAACGTGCATAGAGGTCGTTAAACAACACTCGCTTAAATAACTGTTGAGGGGTGAGGAAGGGTAGACAAGGATATGATAGTCGGTGCGCTAATTCCATGTGTAGCCCCTCGCTAAGGAGTGATTACCAGGCATTGTACTGATGTGATCCTATAGGAT
This sequence comes from Nicotiana paniculata, assembly GCA_005239505.1. Classification (NCBI taxonomy): domain Eukaryota; kingdom Viridiplantae; phylum Streptophyta; class Magnoliopsida; order Solanales; family Solanaceae; genus Nicotiana; species Nicotiana paniculata. Next base: position 25,756 of record ML324003.1, read on the forward strand.
AAACAACCTAGGACCTTCTATCCCTTACATATGTGTGTTTAGATTCAAAACCTTATATGTGTGCCTAAACTCTAAATCTTTTATACTTTAGCACATCTGTGTGCTTAGACTGTGAATCTTCTCAAAAACCTTTATTTATTTACCTATGTGTTTTATTGCTTATGTGCTACCTGTTTTAAAATTCACAAAGCTTTGTTTGGCCGGGAACCACAGTTGTGGACTTCGAGGGGTGACTAACACCTTCCACTTGAAGTAATTTCAAGACCTTACCCTATCTCTGGTTATCCAATCTGTGTTTGTAAATGACCCTTAGTAGGTTCCCTAACGCACGCACCTTAATTCGTTAGATGGCGACTCTTCAATTTCTTACCCCTTTCCCAAAATGAAACGAGTTGTCCCAATAATGTCGAATACCCTGACCGATCCGAAAGGAGAGGGAGAAGAGAGGGGGGCGCGACACTTCCCCCTTGCACAAGCCTCACAAACTTTGTCTTCCTTGAACTTAACGTTAGCTAGTCCTATCACCAAGTCCTTGGAAACTAATTTGTTGAGCTGACTCAGACTTGATGTCCAATTCTCTTATGCCAAATGAGGGGATCACTATCCATCACACTCAAGCAAGTTAGTTCATTTTCTGAAAGTGTAGACAAATCTACAATATATATATATATATATATATATATATATATTGTTCACTCTTTTTCCCTGAAAAACAATCTTGTCAGTGATAAGATTTATCACAAAACATTTAGTAGAGGTGAATGTTATCAAGTTATCTCTATCACACAATTGTGATACACTTATTAGACTGTATTTCAGTCTGTCTATGAAGTAGAAATTCTCAATGGAATGAGAGTCATTCTTACCTACCTTACCAACCCCAATGATTTCACCTTTCTTTCCATTTCCAAATGAGACATTTCCTGCTTTGAGGTCCTCAAGTGAAAGGAACTGGTTCTTGCTTCTTGTCATGTGCTTTGAGCAACCACTATCCATGAACCATATTTGGCTGCTCCTTTTCACTTGAACCTACAAAAGGAAATCATGGGTTAGTCTTAGGAACCCAAACTAGTTTCGGTCCCTTTATATAGGAAAAAGGATGAATTAAATTCTTTTTAGTTCAACTTGGTAACCAACTCTTCCCTTGAACAAAATTTTTGTTCTTTTGACTGACCTTTTCTTTTGCATTACATTCACTTTTATAGTGACCAGTCTTACCACAGTGAGTACAAATCTTGTTCTCAGGAAGAGTGAGGTACTTGCTTTTGGGATCCCACTTGGATTGTTGATTCCCAAAGTCGAGTCCTCTATTATTGCTACTATGATGTTCCTGTAGCCATAACAAAGCATTGGAGGACCTGTTCCACTTACTAGTTCTTTCTAGTTCATGCTTGACCTTGCCTAGATCCTCCTTCAATAATCTTACCTGCTCATCCTTCTTATACAACTCATCTTTCAATTTACCTATATTTTCTTCTAGAGTGAGTAGTGTGCAATCAACTGTCTTTTAACTTGTTGCTAGTTTCAGTTTTAGATTTTCAGATTTTAACTCAAGGATATTTGCTTCAAGTGTATGAACCTGGTTCTTTAGAGCAGTATTCTCACTCACTCACAGTTTCACTGACTCTGAGTTCCAGGTTCTTACACTTTGCTTTTAAAATCACACAATCCTTTGACAATTGTTCCTTTTCTTTATTTATAACCTCAGATTCATCAATGAAATCTAGCAATAATTCAGAGAGATTTTCTTTAGACAAAAACTTAATCTTGTTTTTGAGATGAATTCTACTTACCTCAGATTCCTCATCAGATTCTCCAATTTCCATAAGTGCTTGTTCATCTCCATTTTCATCATCTGATTTCTCATCTGAATTTTCTCCCAAAGCAGCAACCATAACCTTTGTTGATCCTTTGCTCTTCTTGAGATGAACATGTTCCTTCTTCCTGTTCCCCCGTTCAGATCTTTCATTCTTCTATTCAATTTCCCATTGAGGGCAGTTCTTGATGCGATGATCAGTCTTCCCACACTTATAGCAGCCCTCATTGGTCATTTTCAGGAACCCTTGTTCTAAGTGTCAGGCTCCTTTCTTTCTTGGTCACATCCATCTTCATGGTCTGCCTTCTAGTTCATAGGCAGTGAGATTTCCAATCAGCTCATCCAGTTTAAGAGTTGCAATGTTCTTAGATTCCTGAATTGCAGTGATTTTGCTTTCCCAAGAAACTGGCAGAACCCTTGTCAGAATCTTTTTAACTTTATCTTCTTCAAGAAGGATCCTTCCAAGAGACTTGAGTTCATTAATCAGTGTAGTGAACCTTGTATACATCTCTTGGATAGTCTCTCCTTCCTTCATAGAGAAATTCTCATATTGAGAATAAAGTAGAGTACCTATGGACCTCTTCACTTGAGTTGTTCCTTCATGAGCCACTTGCAGAGTGTCCCAAATTTTTCTAGCAGTGATACAACTTTGAATTCTGTTGTACTCGTTTGGACCAAGTCCATACACAAGCCATTTCCTGGCCTTAGAATTCTTCTCCCACTTTCTCAAGTCCTCAGCAGTGCAGTCAAATCTTATCTTTGGCACATCTACTCCTTCAACATTCTTCTTCATGGTAGCCAAGGGACTATCAGCAACAATGTCCCATAGCTCGTATTCTTCTCCAATTATATGGTCTCTCATTATGTTCTTCCACCAACACTAGTACTGGCCATTGAAGAGTGGAGGCCTAGCAGTTGATTGTCCTTCCTAGTTCCCATGTGGTGCACTCATCTTGATCTTTTCCTAAGGTGTTAGCCTCTTCGTGGATAACCTGCTCTGATACCAATTGATGTTTTATACTTCAAATACCACACAAGAGGGGGGGTGATTAGTGTCGTATCCAATTTTTTGCGTGCACAAATTATAGAAGGATCTGGTTCTTCTATGTGTTCCTACTACTAACGTTGCAGAATAATAAGTACAAAAATTACAGAACACAGAGATTTTTACGTGGAAAACACCTGGCTCAAAAAGTGAAAAAACCACGACCTACTTCCCAGTAGGATTTTTCCAAAACTCTTTACTAAATCAGTGAGCCAAAACTGCATTTACAAAAACTCTTTTGTAAACCTAGGACTACTTCTAATCCCTTGTGGAAAATCAGCCTCTAACTGTTTGCGACAGCTTCAAGTTAACTCTAACTTGAAAAACACAAAGTACCTATAACAAATGCTTCTAGATAAAGCTGAAAGATACACGATAAAACCACCTACTACAAATAAACTAGACTAAAAGACCAACAGTTGGAATTGGTTCTTCTAGCTGGTCAAGTAGCTTCAGGTTTGCATACTCAAATCTCACATGAACTGCTTGCAAAATTGCCTTGCTATTTTGCTCTCAAGTCACGTGCTACTTCTGCTTTTGTGCATATCTGTACAATAAGAACATTCTACACTATATAGGATTAGCAGATAAAGAATTAACTAGACTTCTAATGCTACTCTTCCTTAGTGGAAGAGTTCTAGTCAATCTCAACTCCTAAATCCCTCCTTATCTTGGATATTGTTCTTACTGAATAAAGAGTCTTTCTCCTTATCGTTTTTGCAATCTTTTCGATCAGGAGACATCTTATTCTGCCCGAATATACTTATCTCCTGCATGTGCATCACGTGCCTTGATTCTGCTTGTGTCTATGTCTACCGATAATGACCAGGTCAGCATTTAATGACCAGCTAGTTAAAATCCAAGAACACTTGTCTTGTTTTGGTGGTTTGGGGGATTCTTTGTTGCTGGAAACTGTTAAATGTCAGAATCTGAAATCTTTAGAGCTATCGCGTGTGAAGATATCTGATGGATTGCTCGATGGCATTATTGCAACATCCCAATTCCTTGAGACTTTGACATTAACTCACATTTCTAAAGAGTTGGAAACGTTTAACATTTACAAGAGTCTATCTTTGAAGGTCTTCATGATTCAGAATTGCATGCGCGTCGGGGAGATTGATGCTCCAAATTTGGAATCACTTGAGTATAAAGAAGATCAATTTCCTGAGCTCAAAATCGCAAAATTTAAATGCTCTAATATTTTAAATGGTGCATGGTTTTGTAAGTTGAGGAAGTTTCTATCAAATTCAACCTCTTGGTCTCATGTTTCACTTTGTTTTTCCGAATGCAATGGGATCAACAGGAAAGGTTTGCAATTGCACCATATAGTAGCTACCCCCAAGTGGATGTTTTAGATGATAAAGTCGTCTGGATCGTACCTAACTTTTGTGGATGCTTTGCTTTGGAGTTGTCATCCTAGGAGACTCAACATAACATCAGGGAGTAAAATGCTTAGATGTTTCATCGGTCGTTTAATTTCTATGAAGAATTCGAGTCATTCTACTTCTTATGGAAGCTAGACTTGGCATAGTCAATTAAAAGAAGTAAAAGCTTACAATTGGCAGAACCAAAGCTGGCATCCTGTGGAACTAAGAAGTGGAAAGCTGGCAATGAGGACCCTTAGTAACGGGAGGAAATTTTCTTTTTTGTTAGACTGGTGACAGTTTGCTATCATGCAAATTGAATGCACTTATTCATTTATAAATTTCATTAATTCTTTTGTTTTATGGATACTGTTCAACAGATGAAATGGTATGAAACGCGTTGTGATTGGTACTTCTATGTGTCAAAATTTGTAGATACTTCTTTTAGAGTTTTAGCTGTTGCAATCTACTTGAGAGTTCCACATAAACCTCGAAACGGCTTATAGATGTTCTTTTATGCTTCAAAATCTCAGAATCAAATGAGATATATTCAAAACAAGAGACATCACAGATCCATGCATTGTTTTGACTCAACAAGGAAGTTATCAATCTCCAGTTCCAGCAGACAAACATAGTGTTGTATTCAGTAATTTCATCTCTCGTTGAATTGGTAGGCAGGGGAGGAACTAGGGGGTGCAAGGGAGTTCATCGGAAAAGTTACACCGTATATAAAAAGTCCAACTAATATTTTTTAATGTATATGTTGATTCTCCTTGGCTTCTTCATATGTTTACTTCTTTTATTTTGGATACCCTAGTGAAAATTCTGACTCCGCTACTATTGGTCGGATTAAGTCTTTCACGAACTCAACTTGTTGGTTCAATCTCTCAAGCTTACATATATACTGGTATCTACTTTGCTGTTGGATGTTTTGGATAGTTTGTTGCCATTGGCTTCCAACAAGTCATGGGTGGGGGTGGGGGTGGGGGGCAAATTACATGTAAACTAAGTATAAAAACCAAATATAAAAATTTGTGCTTTAGATGAAAAAAGAGAGACAGCTTTAAGCTTTATTACTTGGAAAACAAGTTAGTTTGTCATCTAGTTACTTTAGAACTAATTAGCTAGTTACTTGGTAACCAAGCTATTTTCTTCTTAACATATTTATTGTTAGAAGTGAGCCTACAATAGAAAAGGGTTTGGTTGTTACAAACACCGCATTCTATATATTAATTTTGTACAGATTCTATATCATTGCATGCAACTTACATGGAGACAACGTCATTTGAATTATTGCCTGAATGTCTCATTCACAAAACAGTATCTTACCTTAGTTTTAAAGAAGCAGTCAAGATGAGTATTCTCTCCAAAACATGGTTACAAGCCTGTTTGACTCTTCCCAACTTGGATTTTACAGTTAATTATTACAAAGTCATCATATCATTGGATAAGATTCTGCAGAGATACATGAAAAGAAAAACCCCTATAGAAAAGTTGGAATTTTCAATTTCAATGTCTGATTATGGTCTTGCTTTTCCTCTGATTGATAAGTGGCTTGGCATTGCTCTTCAGAATGGTGTAAAAGATCTGGTATGCCGCTTTCCGAGCCCTGGCCCCTCATACCCCTTGCCTATTTTCACATTCTTGACAGCAAAATCTTTAAGAGAATTGGTTCTGATGGGTTGTGATCTGAGGGATCTTTCATTATCAACTAATCATGTGGCGAACTGTTATTCTTAGAGAAAGCTTTCATTATCTCATGTTGTTTTAAACGATAACGTGATTGAACTTTGCTTAATTGTTGTCCCTTGATTGTCGATTTCTTCGTTATTGATCGTTATTTTTTGACAAGGATTGAACTACGGAATCTTCAAACGATCAAGCCAGTTTCTATTTCAGCAAGTAGCAACCACAGTGTTAAAATTCAATCACCAACTCTAGAACACTTCATTATTTTGGGCGTCCGGACTGCATATTAGATATTGTTGAATGTCAGAACCTAAAATCCTTGGAGCTGTCAAATATGAAGCTATCTGAATGATTTCTCGAGCACCTTATTTCTACCTTGAGAGTTTGAAATTATATGACGTTTCGAGTGGGTTGGAAAAGTTTAACATTTGTAGGAGTGGTCTTTAAAGGTCTTGACGATTTATTGTGAGGGCATAGGGGAGATTGATGCTACAAATTTGGTATCACTTGAGTATGTAGGTGATCAAATTCCTGAGCTCAAAATTGCGAAGAGCCTGGAAAGTTGAAGAACTCAAAAATAGATCTTGATTGTTGGAGCGAGTTAAATGTTGGATGGTTTTGTAAGTTGAGGAAATTACTATCAAACTTGACCTCTTAGTCTGTGGTTTCACTTTTTTTTTGACGAATGCAATGATATCAATAGTAAAGGTTTGCAACTACAACATAGAGTTGATATTTTAGATGTAGATATACAGTCGTATGGGCAGTGCCCAACAGTTGAGGATGTTTTGCTATGGAGTTGTCATCCTAGGAAACTCTACCAACAATCAACTATGAAAGTGATTACATGCTTCATGGATCGTTTAATTTCTATTAAGAATTCGAGTGATTCTACTTCTCATGGAAGCAAGCCTTGGCATAGTCAATTAAAAGAAGTAAAAGTCAAATTCAACGGGGAGTATCAGCCTGTGGAACTCAGAAGAGGAGAGCTAGCAGTGAGGACCCTTAGTGAGAGGGAGGAGATTTTGTTTCTATTAGATTGGTGATGTAGTTTATTCTAGTGCAAATTGAATGCACTGAATTTTTCTTAAGAATAGTGGTTTGACACTGAACGTGCTGGTGCAGTGCTACTAAACTTATTAGATGTAGTTGTAACATGGTATCCTTCTCTTGTGCAACTCAACATAGACGAACGGATGCAGTTTTTCTTCTTCTGAGATGCTCACAAGCGCTTCGCATGGAATATCTTGGTTGGTTTCTTGTGAATTACGTACCAACCAAGGTTACAACACCACAAGAACTAGTGTTCTACAACTTACTAGTGTTTTTGGTGTGTAATTGTTGGTTTTTACCCTAAGATCAAAGTTGAAAGATAAGGTGAAGAAAGAGGTAACTATCAAAAGAAAACTGAACCCTTTATTTCGTATATCGGAAAAAGGAATGATCCGTCGGGGTCGAGGTCAGGCCCAGGATTGCTCTCTAATAATGGATCAGATTGTACCAATATCAACCCCTTCTCTTCCATTTATTCCTATTCCAAGGCAAAAATTCAACAATCTCTTAACCAACCTCAAGGAATGACTTATGAGTAATGACTCATTAATTAGCTTGACTTTCTCAAACTTATTTCAACTTACTGTTCTAATTTTAGATTGAAGCCTCAAAGTATGTACTCTGTTGAAAAGAGAAGTCGTGCTGCATATAGATTTGTTTTAGACTTCTGATTTCTGTGACATATATGGCATCTTTTATTATTTGGTACAAGTATAGAACAATGAAGCACCATTTTTTTTTTCTTTCCCAAATCACTGCTTTTAGAGATAAACAGAAGCTCTTATACTTCTACCACAGCCATTTAACTTCCCCCATTAGTTTTTTACTTGAAAGAAGTCTTCTGTCAAATATTATCAAGTTTGAAATATCGAGGCACATCATGTCTATTTTCTCTCAGTTCATGTGAATTCGATGACCTTTTTCCTTTTTGACCTATAGATGTTGTTCTACATATGACTTGGTAACTGATACACTGTAGTTTGTACTTCTCTTTGTCAAACGTTTTGGATATTTGTATCATATATTGTAGTTGTTGGAACATATTAGAGGTTAAACTGCTTTTACTTCTGTCAACTCATCATATCTATTTGCTTCAGCTGAAATCTCTGCAATAGCATGGATATTAACATTGATCAGTGAGAAGAGTCAAATAGAATATGGTAATATTTAATCATACAGCATGAACTATGCTAAACACAAAATTAAAACCACTTCATTAAGCCATTACAAGCGTACATGTATACTTACCAATGAACGCGCGTACTTTGCTAAGTCGGATACTCTTTAGCTGGATGGCCTAAGATATCTTATCTTATATGGTATAGACAAAAAAAATACAACATCCCCCTCAAAACTTGAATTTCTTCTTCCATTTGCCCTCTTTTTCCTGCGTCTTGCGCTTCTTCTTGTTCTTCGTCCTCTCATTCTCTGCCACCATGTCGCTGAAATCCTCTCTCTGACTAGGTAACTTGTCCTCTTCTCTAGCTTCTTTGTATTTGTCCGGCAGCACATTTTCAATCAGTTCCAACTCTTCAGGTGCCAAAGTAGTATCAATTAACTCTATCTGATTTCTGACCTTTAAGCAGATGGCCCGGCCTTTTGGCAGCAATCTTGTCTCGAGTTCCAGTGTTATTAATCACATAAGTATGAGTTGTTCCAAGAAGAATTCCTGGAGCTACCTTTTCTTCATTCTCTTCAAGCACCTGGTAGAGAGGCTTCTCATGTTCCTTCCTCTGCTTCTTTCGAAGGTCAATAAAATTGGGAGTATCAACTTCAGTTGGAGTACCAGAAAGGCTGTCCACAGACTGAATACCGTCGTCCAGCTCCTCTTCCTCCATCTCTTCTTTCACTTCCTCTTCCTCCAAGTCACCCCAATGCTTAGTCTTATCAATAGGTTCATCCTCATAATTAGGCTGGTCTTGTTGCAGCACACCAAAAACATCTCCATATAAAAGGCGTCCATATTCATCAACAGGCTGATAACCAGACTTGGCTCCTGGTGGAATAGGAGCGTTGAGTCCAGGAATCGAATAAGAGGGTGGAGGACCATATCTGCATATTGATCAGCCAAGGGGGAGGAGCGCTTCCTAGTCCAAGAGCGTCTTTCAGTTTTTGAGACAAAGTCCGAGGTTTCATCTCCCTCAACTTCACCTTATCGAATTCCTTTCCTTCATAAAGTAAATCCCCATAGCTAGTCAATTTTGGTTTAGTCTGATACGTAAAAAACGCATCATAGAGGACCTGATAATCAATATCCATCTTTCCCGTTTTTGGATGCTTTTGTTTAAGCTTCTTACTGTTTCCCTTTCCATTGTAACTTTGTTTAATTTTCTCATCAATTCCTGTCGCAGCTATAAAGTCAGGCAGTTGAAACGGCTGTTTCTCGATGATACCACGTTTACCCTGCAAATATTTTCGTTTTTGACTCCAATGTCGTGGAACAGGAACAGTATCCCGGTAAGATTTCAGATATACTAACAACTTAGGATCTGCTGCAGTAGCGTCCCATACTTCAACAACATCAGGCCGCGCGCGGCTGAGTTGTTTCAGTTCTGCAATCTTCATCCTGCGTTGAAGCTTTTTCTTTTTGTTAGAAATAACCTTCTCCTTTGGCTCTTCTTCTTCCTCTGAATCAGCAGCAGTCTCGTCCTTGTTATCGTTCTCCTCAGAACTAGTGTCGGCCTTCTCCTCAGAACCAGTAGAATCCACGAAAATGAATTTCTCAAAGACCTCCCTGAATTCGCCATCGAACTCTGCCTTCTCTGGGATATATTCCACTTCAACTTGCTCCAAAGACTTTGGAAAATCGGACTTCTCGTTATAAGCGCTACTGCCATTAGCCGCATTAGTTGATACCTTATTGTTTCTCTTCTGCTTCTGCCGTCTACACCTGCACTAGGGTTCCTTTGATTTCCTAGAGCCGGCTAGTGTTAGAGTTAGAGATTTGGGGTTTCACATCGCCCGTGAGGGTGTTCATGACCCTGTTCGCAACCTCAACCGTCATACTCCAGCTGTTTTGGTGAAATAATGGATATATAAACCAAGAAGCCATAGGGAAGTGGGATTGATTATTTCCTTGTTTTAGCAGGATTTTCCTATACGGGTGCAGTTGCACTAGAATAATCCGGCTCACAATAGAATTGACGCCACAGTTTTATATCAGAATGAGGTACTTCTGCTAACTACAACGGTTACCTTTCAATGATTTTCTTTTTGTTTGACATTCTAGACTATGAGATATCAGGAAAAAAAAAAACCTCTCCCTACACCTTGTCAAATATGGTAATTGCAAGTTTTTTGCTTCATACTGCTGGATGATAAATGTCAATGCAAACTATATTGAATTTAATTGGTTAGTAATTCGTAAAGTATTTGTTGGTGAGTACAGTTCACAAAGAGTCTTGCTCCTTTTAGCTTCAATCAGGAGGATTAAACATTCAGTTTTCATTACCAAAAATTTCTACTGCTTTTGCAGGTCTTAAAAAGTACGTACATTATATTTAACATTAGCTGATACCTTTCATTTTGCTATATATATTAAAAAGAAAAAGTTGAACCAAGAGAAGGTATTGCTGGTTTCATGAATAGCTGTCCAACAGGACGGGACTAGAGGGGACGATTTACCGGAACGAAACGGGTGAAAACTTAAAGGGATCGAGTCTTACCCGGGCTGGGATAAGGGCACGACCCATTGGCCCATCCCGTCCAACTAACTAATGGAACGGGGCGTGTGCCTAAGTGGGTTTTTTTTTAAAATTTCAACGGCTATTTTTAAAGTTAGCAACGGCTATTTTTTAAATTTTTAAACAATGATGTTGACTACACTATTTGGAAGCCTGTTTCATTAAATACTAATAGACTTCAAATTTCCCACCTATTTTTTGCCGATGACATTATCTTGGCCTCCAAAATAACTACAACCAGTTGTCATTAAATTATAGACATTCTCAACCATTTTACTGAGCACTCAGGGCAAAAAATAAACTTTGAAAAATCAAAAATTTTCTAGTATTGCCCTGTAGCTGACAAAATTTTTATCTTGTCATGTTTTAACATGTTGGAAGGTACTTCATTTGGAAAATATATGGGGTTCCCTATCCTTACCTCTAGACCAACAAAAAGGGACTACCAATTCATATTAGATAACTTCAAAAATATGTTAGCGGGTTGGAAAACAGACCACCTTACAATGGTTGGTCGTACTACTTTAATCAAAGCCTCTCAATACCATCCCAATCATGTAATGCAAATTATATCCCTCCCTGCTAATATCATTAATAGACTAGAAAGCTACCAAATTTTTTATTTATGGGGCTCTATCTCAACAAAAACGAAAGCTACACCTCATAAATTGGAAAACAATGACTGCCTCTAAGCAAAATGGAGGACTAGGTATACAAAAACTAAGACAAAAAGATGAAGCATTACTAGCAAGTACGGCTCGGAGGCTGTTTCATCAACCTTCCATACCTTGGGCCTCCTTATTAATCTCTAAATACATTACCAACACTAGATCACTAAGCCCCAGGACCTCCACCTTATGGAAACATATGATGCTGGGCTGGCATATATGCCAAATAGGACTAAAATGGGATTTCACACGGGTTACCCATGTTAACTTTTGGACGGATAATTGGATTGCCCCGAATAAGACTATTCGAAGCCTCATCTATGACCCGTTAAACACTAAAGAACACACTCTCACAGTAGCTAATGTGCTCCAACTTCAATCTGACCCCAGCCAACAAATATCCTTCTAATTACCGCATCACATACTCCAGCAACTTGATAACACTTAATTCTCTAATAATGACACTAAGCTAGACCATATAATATGGGGGTTAACACAAACGGGTCAATTTACCGTCAACTCTTGTTATACAACACTCACAAAACCTCCCTAACGGTACTAATCATCATGGGTGGAGTTGGAATTTAAGAGTGACTCCAAAAATAAAACATTTCCTATGGCACACTAGTCATAATCGACTTCCTACCAAAGATTATCTTCATAAAGTAGGAATTACTCAATCCAAAATGTGCCCTCACTGTCCCACGGAAGAAGAGACAATTGAGCACATCTTATTAAAATGTGTCCATGCAACACACTGTTGGGAAAAACTTGAACTCCTAGTTCTTATACGATCAATCACCACATACGACACTCCTAACCACATCTGGCTTAGACATCTCATTCAGCGAAAGGGTAAGTTCCACACGCATAACATTCCTTTAAACCACCTCATCCCTTTTGCACTATGGCATTTGTGGAATACTCAAAACAAAAACTGCTTTGAACACACTGGGACTCTCCCATCACCAAACTTAATTCTTCAACTAGCAGCGGGACATCTTTTCTTAACTAACACTAATGTTCATACACACCTAACAATTCCTATGTATGTTAAGTGGAAACCTCCCAACAATGGTATCATCACCTTAAATACGGATGGAGCCTTCCATATACACAATTCCCAAGCAGGCTTTAGGGGCTCTTTCGAAATCACAAAGGTGATTGGATCATGGGCTATGCGGGAAACTATCAAGCATCCTATGTCATAGATATCGAATTAATGGCCTTACTACGTGGTTTACAACTAGCAATCCATCACAACCTAACTCCTTTGGAAATTCAAATGGATGCCCAACAGGTAATATCCATGATCAATAGACACACTACTCATCCTTGCTACATGATTGCAAGTTCCTGATCCGCCAGATGCTTAATCCATCAGTAATCCACATATACACGGAGCAAAATATGGTAGTAGATAGACTGACACTTTTTGGACTACAATTGTCGGGCAGTAACATCACTTTTTTGGCAGACCCTCCACCATTCATCAGCAACCTTCTCATGCGCAACCAACGGAGCCATGTAACACAAATAAACAAATGCATGGCACACGAGGCCTCCTATGATCAAGCAACCACATTTAATCTGTGGGACATGCCATCTACGAGCACTGTCCCAAACAGACCCTTCTCATCCTCCTCACCCCTAGGACTAGTAGTATCAATAGTATTAGTATAGCTAAGCACAATAGTGCAAGTAGTCTTAGCTTAGAAACTTTTAATAATACTGCCTAAGAAGGGCAGCTCCCTGTATAACTTTTTGATTATAATATAAATTAGCCTTAAAAAATAAAATAAAAATAAAAATAAAAATAGGAACAATCGAGAAACCTTATAGAGTAATACAATGACAATAAAAACTGAATCAAAATGTCCAGTATGACCACTGAAACAAAGTTTTACCAACACTGCAGATTTGTAAATGTTGAATTGCTTCTTTGACAGTAAAAATTAATATTGCAAAAGGTTATTTCATATTTCCCCTTCTTCAGTAACATGCAGAAAAGGAGTTCCATACCAAAACAAGTAGGGAAAATATGAAAGAATACTAAGCAATATTTACCTCATCCACTTATATCTGACGATCAAAATGGCATTGTACAAAAAGGGAAGTCATGATTTGTGCTGGTATCTTATGAACTCGTGGTTCTGTTGATAAAAGTTCAGTTGAGGCATATGCTCCGGCTCTGAAGCTACAAGCAAGAACGAGTTGGTGCTTCACCTCATTTAGTTGGTCTTTTAATGCAGGCAACAAGTCGTGGAAGTGTGCGCCTTATTGCTCATGAGCTCCATCGTGAAGAGATCAACAACACTTAATAGCTGCATCTATTTGTGAAATAAATAAAAAAATCAGCTGCCAGTAGTTTCTTTGTTTGTGTTCCTTTTAATTCTTCATGTTTTCAAAGTTCACTGTTATACCATTGCCTTCCCTCCCACAAACAACACTCTCACACACAAACGAAAACACACGCGCACATATCTGTTTTTGTGTGAGTAATTCTTGAGGGAGAGCATTTAACGAGCATCAGAGAGATGCATAACCCCGGTTCCTGGAGAGCAAGAACAAGCCAAAACTTACACTGGAAAAAATAGTAGCACGTAGATCTCGAGGAGAAAACCTCAAAACTACTTGAGCAAAGAAGTGTCCTTACTGTAACAAGCTACTTTACTCTTTTGTATATTCTATCAAAACAAACCAAATTACACTAGGAACTTTCATGAAGCTCAGGAGAAGATGATCAGTACATATTTAATATGCATTCAGGCAGCTGTTTATTACCCCAAATCTTTCCTATTTGGCATTGATCTTTAGTGGATTCAAGGATTTTGTACAACACGGCGCATGATATGATTTGTGTAGAAATATAGAACTCCAATTGAGCATGATAATTGTAGTATTTCTCGGTTCAATGTTGCAGGCCAAGCACCTTACAAGCAGTGACGGATCCAGGATTTTCACTAAGTGAAGTCAAAATATAAATAAGTAAACAATCAAAGAAATAAAGGGGAGTCAACATATGTAGAATATACATAAAGAATAAAAATTTAACCTATCTATGCAGTGTAATTTTTCTACGACATTGCTTACTAGATAAGGAAAATGCAAAAAAATATGACAAGACACAACGTTATCAATAAATTTTAGAACAGGGATACCAGGCAATCAGAAAGATCTTTTACCCTCTCTTTTTTAGCCTTCAAGGCGTAACCTGTCATCACATCACTAAATATGAGGTGAAGTAAGGCTCTCTAAGTAAGTGGCCACTTGAACTTGAAGGAAATCACCCGACACATAATCGGCAAGTCGCTTGAATGATTCATTCATTGAATTGTACAGTATTAGCTCTGTGCCAAGCTTCAGCAGAACATCACCGTTCTCTGCCACATACAATGGAGTGATATCAACTCTACGATCAACAGGCAACGAGATGGCAACCAACTTAGTCCAGGATTTCTCGACACCGTACTCCTTCATCACCCACATATCTGCCTTATTTGTTCCATAGTTGCAACAAGCAATTAAACACCCTCTTGAAACGCCTAATGTCCAATGAATATCTCCATCTTCATAACTAGGCAGTTCTATTTTTCCATATCTCTCTGCAGCCAAATCCAAAGTAAAAATCTCCGAATAAGCACGCGAAATATGAGGATGGCAAACATCCCAATGAAGAGCCCCATTTGCAAACACACCCACCATTCCATTTATACGACCACTATTAAAACCCTGAATAGTGGACCAAGAATTAGCCTTTAAGCTATAAACCTTAACTATGTTCTCATGTCTGCCCTCATTTTGAGGAAAACTGAAGATCTTGACAACCTTATAATCTTCAATAGATGCATCATAACCAAATCCATATCTAACATAACAACCACCAGCACCAACTTTATACTGAGACATTGTATACGGAAATACATTAAAATTTCCAGTACATGGATTCAATAGCATTAGTGTAAATGAGTCGCTAGTTAAACAAACTAAACCACTGCAAGAACCCAAAAGCCAAGACGAGAGAGGCAAAGATTTAGGAGGACAATCATGTTTAGCCACAGTAATAAATGAATTTTCACACTTTATGGTGTAAACATGGCAGATTTTACCTAAACCAGAGATTGAGGCTACACCAACAATTTTATAATCAGTCATTTTGGGATTCTTTATGGAAAAATTGACATGGGTTTTGTGGAATTCAGTATTTGAAAGTAGAGAAAGCCATGATTTTGAAACACACCTGAATTTCAAGAGGATTTTGACCGGTAATCTGACCAGAATTTCAATGATGAGTTCTTGTGGAAGGGTTGATAATTCTTGGGGCAAAAGGTTTGCTACTACAGATGTTTCCTCCATTTTTTGTAACTCAATTGCTACTGAAAATCAATAGCATCAAGCTGTTCTTGAAAAACTTTATGTGGAATTTAAGAAATGTTTTTTTTTTGCGGACCCAAGTATTGTTTCATTATTACAACAATTTATATCCTTTTTTGGGGTCTCATTAACTATGGCTATTGCAATTTTATTGCAACCAGGGGAACAAGAAGCAGCACAATTTATGGATAGATTTAAGTGTAGGAGACAAATTTAAGGTTATGATGTGAACGCATCAGATACAATAATGAATTTCTTGCGAACCTTACACGTAAGGTACTCTTTCCTCTCTCATTTGCCTTACGTTTTCTTGTGTTGTCATCTTCCTAAATTCCAGCCTTCACTTGATCTGCCTATATTTTATTTGACAAACTATACATGTATGACGGACACGACCAGTGGCGACTGCTTTGATACGGAGTATGAATTTATATATAAAAATTTATTAAAATTTTAAGAATATTAAATTTGAACTCATAATATTAACATTACCTTATGTATAATATTAAAATCTTAAAAGTTAAACGCATTAAATTTAAATTCTGGATAAACTAGAGTTGTGTTTGCACTTTAATATAATTTTGAGTTGTTTTTAAAGTTTTGTGCGTGATTTGGGTGAAAATTTTGAAAAATAACTTTGTGGAGTTTTTCAAAACAATAAAAATTTTGCTTTCTTTTGAGTAGGTATTGTTGCAATAGATTGAATATATCTTAAAAAGTTTGAATCTCAGTTTTGGAATGATATGGTAGAGCCGAGGTAGTTTGAATTGAAATTTCGAAGTAGAAGATGAATATTAAAAAAAGATGATATGTGTATCACACTGCACATCATTTGTGTGTTACAAATATATCATATTTGTATCAATTGTATATCCATGTATACCAGTGTGCGAGATACATGTTTGATACATATGTCGCAGAATTTTTTTTTAACTCAATTTTATGATACCAAATCACCTCTAATCTTTCTCAAATATTGTATATTGACTCAATTTATATGTTTTCAATGAATTTCAACCATTTGTTTAGATTTTTAGAATCTTATATATATATATATATATATATATATATATATATATATATATATATATATATATATATATATATATATATATATATATATATATATATATNATATAACCTTGCTTGCTACCTCATCCAGAGACGGATTTAGGATTTGATGACTACGAGTGCCACTATTTTAATGTAAACCGATCATTAGTGAAGGAGATTGAATTAATGTGTACATTTAGTCGATCCGATTCATTTTGGATTAATTCGGTTCAATTTAAAAAAAAATTATGCATATATAAATGAATATGTGATATGCCCCTTCAATCTACAAGTGACTGATTAATATTATGTCTTTGATGCATCACTCTAAATTTTTTTCTAAAGTAATAAAATAACATCATATGGGTAAAAAGAAAAATGATTAAGATTAGATCCAAATAAAAATTTGAAGATCCAGAAAAAAAGAAGAAGCATACATGCAATTTAAATAAATAATAAAGATGGGATTGTACAAAAAGTGAATAACAAAGATGAAGAAAGTTTTAAAAAAAGTAAGAATAGGAGCATAAAGAAAATAAAGGCAAGAACTAGGACAACAATCCAAGGAGTCTCCATCCTTAGTACTGCAAGTGGTTCGGGTGCCACTCTCTTTTAAGTGACATATTTTGACCAAAATACTAGTATATCTATAAAATTTATCCGAGCGCCAGGGGCATGCCACCCCCAACCCCATGCGCAGATCCGCCCCGGACCTCATTCATGAAAGTCCTTTCCGTCTTGTATTTAACGTTATTGATCACGCTTAAAAATATGAAAGTAAATCATTGCGTGTGATTTTTGGGGAGAAAGAATCCTTATTTATTTGAATTTTTAATTTTTATATTGGTTAGTTTTGCCAAGTCTATGATTAATAGCTAGAAATGAATAAATCAAGGATTTATTTGGAACATTTCCGTAAGATTCCTAGTACGAAATCTATCTCGAGAAAGCCAACAAAAAAATTCGTCTCAAAGGAGTTGCAGGCGTACTTTCACAATAATCTTGTCTATAAGCAAATCAGTATGGTACATTTTAAGATTGTGTATACATATTGTAAGTGTAAATGAGCCAAAAGGCTTGGTCCACTAATGAAACTAAACTAGCGTTTGGTCATAAATTTTTAAATTTGTTTTGAAAAATTTAATTTGAGTGAAGTTTGGTTTAAAAATAAAAATATATTTGGACATAAGTTTCAAAACATGTTTCACTTTTTTTTTTTGAAAAAACATGAAACATGACTTATACTCACAAGTTCTAAAAACTATCACAAATACCCAAAAATACCTTCATCAATAACATTCATTTTCATTGTCACAAACCGGAGTCCCGAACATAAATAAATTTGTACAAAATGATCATTTTTATAATGAACTACGTAATAAACTATCAGATACTGAGAAGACAAAGCAGCATTGTTACAAAATAATAAAAATGGTAGGCTCTTTATAAAATCGGAAGTTTGAGGCAATTTCTAAATTTTTAAAAAAATGTAATAGTAAAACTTTGGGCCAAAACCAGCTCTTAAGCTAGTTTTGGGATTTGTGAATTTGCCAAAACATGGCTAAAATTTATGAACAAACATGTATTTGCCAAATATAAACTAGAAAAAAATTGGCAAAATCTATAGCCAAACAGGTCCTAAATCTATCAAGTTATGAAATTAAGCTTTGACCTTGTTGGATCCTATTCTAGACTTGAATAGCACTAGTATCAAATCTTAAATATGTCTCAAAGTTAAATTTATTCTCGTTCTTCATATTAGGTAATCAGATAACATTGACTTCTAACTATGTTGTTACTGTTTTAAATAAAAAAGGATGAATACTGTATAGCTCTTAAATAAGTGTCTCGAACCTTAAACGGGATAATGTTGGTTGACACAACCAATATCAGAAAGTTACCAACAAATGGATCACTTCATGAGCTAGCCTTTTTGGCTTCTTTTTCCTTCTCGTTGACAAAGATATAATTATAACTAAGATCATCATAAGTAACAGATGGCACATCAAAATCTAACTCAGATTAGTCAACATTTAAGGGAAGGAGAAGCTTGTTCCACATTATGTTGTGGGGAACTTGACTTCAAGCTATCAACAATGAGATATGCAACTTCAAGTAACCAACTATATGCACATAGTAATAACATTAGTATATCACAATGAACAGTAAAACAGGGAAAACCCATGCTTCCTCATTGCGCTCCATGCAGTCGGCACGTAGTGAATTAGTTGTTCTTTTCACTTCCTGAAAGTTCAATAATTAAAAAAACAGTTAATAAAGAACCTCATTGATAACTCATATGACAAGTACGAGCAGTGTAGAACTAGAAAGCAACACATGAAGAACTAGTCTCAACATAGTCTACATTTAACAAGTACCAAACATAAGCTCCTGGTCTTGTTTAAGCAAAAAAGACAAGCTCCATTCCCCCACATTTGACATATCTCAGAGGTGCTTCGGTTCACGTCCTAAGATGAACAAACACAGGTAGTAATCTGAAGTCTAGACTCCAGACTGCATGAAGATGGTGCACAATTGATATATGTAGTATTGTAGTCCCAATACATTCCAAAAGAAAATAAAATTAAGAAAGAGATACTCATGCTGATCCACGTGCAACATATTGGCCTGCCCAAAAAATGGGTTATTTGATCAGCTCTTCACAGAAGGCATGGCCCTCCCTAGCTCCACTCTATTGACTCACAAGAGTTTCCACCTGCAAACCCGTTGGCTTTTTAACCTTTTCCCCTCATATTGGTTCCATTAAATTTCTCCCCTCTTTCCTCAATTTAGTGTCTCGCAAAGGATGAAACTCGACAAATAGAGCCACAACAATAAGTAAATCCATAAGTGTCAAATTCTTGAAGTTGGTTTCCAACAAAGATTAGCTATATTTCATTGTTTGAATATGCTTCACTACATTGAGTTTGTATAGATTTCACAAAGTCCCAATAAAAAGTTACTTCATAATGAAATAGAATTCTCTATGAGATTGTATTAACGGAAAATGGTCATATATGTCCCTCTACTAGCTAAAATAAGCTAGATCTGTCCTCCGTTATACTATTTGATCAAATTGTCCCTACCGTTCAAGTCTCTTGTTCAAAAATACCCCTTTGACGTCAATTTCCAATTTTAAATTATAAAAAGTCACGTGTCAAAGTCCTATTTGGCTAAACTAAACCCACTCCTCCTTTTTCTTTGACCCAATCGACCCGCCCAAATCTCTCACCTGTCATCTTCCCAACCTCACCCTTTCTTCTTTCCAACAACTCATTCCTCTAAATACTACAGGGCAAATTCCTCAAAAAATGAAGATCGAAAATTTAACATTCAGATAATTATCTCATTAAGCTCAGTGCTCCCATTCATCTATGAAACTAAACACTAAATCTAAAAATTTTACACCAACTAACACAGAAAGAAAACTGATTTAAAAAAGAAAAAAGAAAGAAATACATGTATAACTATCGAAAAAATCAAAGGAACTATAGTAAGTGTTGATAGAGAATCAATTATCTCTGCAAACGTGTGGTCCGCTACATCAAAGACAAGAATCTCCATGCACTCCTGCCCATTGTTCTTGTTGTGATCCACTTTTGTATAGTTCCAGGAGTGTCAATTATTAATTGTGTTGAAACAGGCCGGCACTTTGAAATTGGCACATAGTTGGCTGCATCTGCTTGGATAGCTAATTCTGTTATACCAGTGAATTTCCCCATTCTTATCGGCACTTCCATATTCTGCAGCATTTTCCACCATTTAAACCAAATCTTCTGAAGTTTTTATTTTTTTAAATTGATGAAATCTTCTTAATATTCTCTTTGAAATGTAACAACATTAAAAGAGATCCTTCTTCATCTCAACATTAAAAAAGATCCTTCTTCCTCCCAATACTATGGGGCTAAATGGAGAAATGAGTTGCTGAAGAAAGAAGGAAAAGGTGAGGTTGGAAAGAGAGTGCACTTTTTTAGGATTTTTTCCGGGTGGTCGGATTATTTGGGCGGGTCGACTGGGTCAAAGAAAAAGGAGGAGTGGGTTTACTTTAGCCAATAGAACTCTAACACGTGACTTTTTATAATTTAAAATTTGAATTTGACAGCAGAGGGGTATTTTGAAAAAGAGACTTGAACGGTAGGGACAATTTTGATCAAATAGTATAACGGAGGACAAATCTAGCTTATCTTAGCTAGTAGAGGGACATATATGACCATTTTCCGTTGTATTAAACAAAGCTATTCATCTCTCACTTGATGAAACATAACCATAGCACCTAAGATATTCTGAAAGAGGTTAAACTACAATACATTTGCCGCTCTATTTACAAACAAGACAAAAGAGTTCTTTATAGCAGGGAAACTTCCTGTATAAAAAAAACAAAGATGAAAAGAATTTGCATTTTAGTAACTTAGAAGACAGGACCATCTTTAATAAAAGCTCTAAATTCCAATTTTTTTCTGTAGATTCCCCTATTCACTGGAACCTCCAATCTACTCTAGTGATCATAACAGCTAAATCAGTCTCCTCAACGGCTTTCTCCTTCCACTTCACTTTTGTTCAAATCGACGTTATTACAAAACTGAAAGAAGACTCAGCCATTGATTGACCAAATATGTAACAGAATGAGAAGATAGTCCCAAAGAAAATTAACAGTAAGCTATAGGCAGCAGGGAGAAACACCAAAACTGGATGTTTTACTTTAACTCTTATTCCATATTTCCTCTTTTCATGTTAAGTTTCACCGAAGAACCTTCACAAAGGTACGGGTAAGGTCTGCATACACACTACCCTCCCCAGACCCCATGATGTGGGTTAATACTAGTTAAGTTTTACCGAAAAAGACTAGTAAATGTGGCAATAACCCTGTCAAGGGCTACGCACACTCCACTGGTGTGATTTCCGTGTCTCTGGAGCTCTTTATATTGCTGACTTTGTAAAAAAATCCTTATGGAACTTCTCAACAAGAAAAAAGGAAATATCCAATGCCATTTACATAGCGTTAGACACTAAAAACTACAACCGAATAATTGGTCTTGCAACAAATTGTTGTCTCATGGAATTATGCAAAAAATGGAAAAGGACAAACAAGATATCAAGATGTCCCATATGCGACATCTTGTTCTATATTTGACAAAGAAACAGAGCAAAACAGTATTTATAAAAACTGCATAATCATCTCAAAAAAAAAACTGCATAAAAGAGAGCTCTTACATGTTGTAAGTTAAAGGATTATCATTCATCTGACCTTCTGCAGCCTTCATTGTTCTTGTGTCCTTGGTTCATTTTGTAGAAGGGGACAAACTAGGCTTTCAATGTAGATTTCCGCCTCAAGACATGCATCAAAGTTAGTCACCTCTGGATAGCTGATCGAGTCATCATCAGGATTGTATTTCATGAAAATTGATCCAAACACAAGCAAAATTTCACCTTTATTTGACATGCAAAGGGGTGGAGAAAACATATACTTCCCAGGATCGTTAGGACATCTGATGGAATACATTTTTGTCCAAGACTCTTTAACGCCATACTCCTTCATAACCCACACATCTGCCCAAGTTCTCTGATAATTACAAAGCACGCAAAGATCATCTCCCAAAACCCCCAATACAAAATCAATTCTTCCTTCTCCATAGGAGGGCTGCTCCACCTTTACCCATTTATCATCAGTCAAATCAATAGAAATAATTTCCCAGCCATTATACACGCCAAGACCAGCAGTAGTAGCCCAATGAAGCTTCCCCTTCACAAACTTACCCGAATCATTCAATAATACCCCACCCTGATAATCATCAACATTTCTCCAAGTATCGCTCTTTAGACCATATATTTTGACCTCAACATCATACGAACCGCCAGAACCGAAAGTACAGAAAATACCCACTACCTTATAATCATCATGAAGCTCATCATATCCAAAACCATACATGTAATAGTAACCACACTTTAACGTAGGTCTAGAATCGGGCAACTTCTTGAACCTCCTAATAGATGGATTCCATAGAAACAAGGCATTTTCCTCAATGGCAAGACAAATCATCCCATTGATAGAACCCACAATCCAAACAGATTGATGAGGGTTTTTCATGGGATAATCCAAGTCGAACGCCTCAGTAACAGAACCATAAAGTAAAGAACTAAGGGAACAGTCCTTAAGATTGTATTCAGGTTGAACAAAACTCAAAATAACCCTTTGATCGGTATAGTCCTTGTTATTAGCAGATATACTAAGATGGGTCTTGACAAATCCAGAGCTAGATATTAGAGAAAGCCAAGATTTTGAAACAGACCTGAATTGCAAGAGGGTTTTCACAGGAAGCCTTAAGAGGATTTCAGTAATGAGTTCAGCTGGGAGAATAGGGATTTTAAAGCTTGAATCTTGCATTGAAGTTGACGGAAATTGAGCAATTTGGTTTGTGGGTCTGCTCCGCTTTGAGTGTGAATGGGGGGCTTCATCTTCCTCGGATTCCATTTGGGTTTGCACCAATTTGAGTTTCTTGGAAATCTCAGTAGTCTTACACGTTATTCCCAAATTGCACTTATCTGCTGTGGACTATTTGGTTTATCCTGCGGACTATCCTTTTGGCCCTAATTCTGATTAAAGTGATGAACTTTCCTAAACTATGAATACAATAATTGTCTTTTCATTTGTTTTGTAGCGGTTGATGGCGATTGGCTTTGTTTTCGAAAACATAAATAGACGGTGGAAGAAAAACAAAACATAGATAGGAGTGTTCCAGTTTTTGGGAAATTGTTTAGTTTTTAGAAAATCTGAAAAAAGTTCTTTACTCCTTCGTGTCGGTAATAAATAATTTTTTGGCTTTTGTCATGCCCAGCCAATACCCTAAAATTCACTTAAATTATATAATTTTTATCAGGTATCTGCTTAAACTATCGCATGTTATTAAAAACTCCTGAATTATATCCCCTTTGTAATAAAAGTCCTTCGTCATTTATGTGATATTATGTGTGTAATAAATTACCCAAGAGCGCGTGAAGACTAAAAAAAAGTCATTAAAATGATGTGTCTAATAGCTAATTAACCCATCTTTTTAAAAATTTATATATTTTTTGAATTTTCTCCTCTCTTTCTTTATATGTCACCTTCCTTCCTCATTTTCTTTTACCTTTCTTCTCCATTTCTTCCTTTGAATCCATTTGAAATTCTCTCTCTTATTATTTTTGATTTTTATTTCTTATCTTTCTCGGTCCATCCTTCATTTCTTACCTAAATTAATTTGAAAGAAGGAACACCATTTTAAGTATTTGTAGAGCATGAGGTTTACTGGCTCTCAAGAAATTAGGGAATAAAGAAATAGGACATGTGTGTAGCTATCTTCTTTAACAATTTAGGTATCTCCTTTAAACAATTTACAAAATTTAGGTTTATCAAAACCCTAATCTTCTTACCGATTTAGGAGCAGAAATTCTAGTTTTTTATCCCGATTTTCGAACGGAAGCTAGAATAGACAATACAATCGAGGTTAGAACCAAGATTAATGAAGAAAATAACTACTGAGAGATTAGTGTAGCCATTCTCTGATGAGAGCAGGTTTTCGATGAGAGCAAAGAGAAATGAGTTTTTTTCAGTTGACCCACTAATTTTAACCATAGTCCCCTTTTGTTTTATTTTACTATGTAATTTTTACAATGATACAATAAAGTGTAACGATCCGGACTGTAGTTTTGAGAATATTAGCCGTGATCCCTTATTTACTACTTCCCCTGGATCATTTTATGCTTATGTGACTTGCCGGGAAGATTTAATTTTGGTTTTGGAGTGAAATGGGACACTTAGTTCCTAAAATGGAAGCTTAAATTCTAGGAATTTGACCGTAGTTGGAACAATATGAAGACGACTCCGGAATTGAGTTTCGTCGATTTCATTAGTGTCGTTGGGTGATCTTGGACTTAGAAGCGTGTCCGGATTGTGAATTGGAGGTCCGTAGCTGAATTAGGCTTGAAATTACGAAAGTTGAATTTTTGAAAAGTTTGACCGGGAGTGGACTTTTTGATATCGGAGTCGGATTCTGATTCCGGAAGTTAGAGTAGGTCCTAATGTCAACTATAACTTGTGTGCAAAAGTTGAAGTCACGGACATGATTTGATAGGTTTCAGCATCGATTGTAAAAGTTTGAAGTTTCAAAGTTTATTAAGTTTGAATTGGAGTGTGATTCGTATTTTTAGTGTTGTTTGATGTGATTTGGAGGCTCGACTAAGTTCGTATAATGTTTTAGGACTTGTTGGTATGTTTTCTTGAGGTCCCAGGGGCCTTGGGTGGATTCCGAGTGGTTAACGGACTAGAGTTGAACTTGTTGGAATTGCAGAAAATCTAGTGTTTCAGTTGATGGTTTCCTTCTTCCCGTTCGCGAGGGGAGTTCCGCGTTCGCGAAGGGGAGCTGGTGGCAGGTGAGGATTTGTTCTTCGTGTTGGCAAAGTGGGAGCTACGTTCGCGAAGGTATGGGCAGTGATGCATCGCGAATGCGTGAAGGGTATCGTGTTCGAGTAGAAGAAGTAGAGGCAGATGGGACCCCAAAGCATTTGTTCTACGCGTTCGCGTAGTAGAGGTCGCGTTCGCGAAGAGGTGAGTCAGTCATGCATCACGTTCGCGAGAGGGTCCTTGCATCTGCGTAGAAGGATTTTTTTGGTCAGTAGCTATTTGTGCCACGCGAACGCGAGAGTGAGGTCGCGTTCGCGAAGAAGGATTTACTTGGACAGATATAAACATTTCAAAATCGAGGGTTTGCTATTTTTACCATCACTTGAGATAGAGAGCTCGGATTTAGGCGAGATTTTGAAGGCTTTTCAGAGGAAACGATTGGGTAATTATTCTTGACCTTTTTTGATTAATATCCAATAATTCATCGTTAATTGCATCATTTAATTAAGGTTTTGGGTTGAGAAATTTGAGAAAAGGTTGGAAAAGTTTTTCAATCGAATTTTGGGGTTCTGATTGAGATTTTGGTGTCGCATTTGAGTAATTTTGGTATGAGTGAACTCGTGGTTGAATGGGTGTTCATATTTTGTGATTTTTACGCGATTCCGAGATGTGGGCCCGTGTCGACTTTTTGGGGCGAATTTCTAATTTCTTGCTAAAGTCTTGATTTCATTAATTACACTAGTTTCTTATAGTTATATGTATGGTATGTAATTGCTTTTGGCTAGTTTGGACCATCCGGAGTCGGTGATCTCGTCCAATTTCACTTCTCTATTTGAGGTGATAAAAAAGATCGATGCAATCGTATTACCCAACAAGAGTGGGGGTCGTATTCCGCAGTGAGCTATATGTATGAGAGTTAGTAGTATATATCTTAGTGTATGAGTTTGTATATCTGAATTTGCACTTTCGCAAAGTTTGGTTGTTTAAAAATCTAAATTAAACTACGATTGCAATTTAAAAAATGAAACTAGGAAATTACTTTTGTTGTTTTTCAATTATTGTAAAAGGCATAGGGCTATGACCTTCACCTGGGTGTTTGCCTAATGGGTTATAAATTTTAAAGCTTGTTTTATTGGTCGGGGTGCATTATAGCTATCAACACTCAATTACCCACTCAATACCTCTCGGTTAGAGAGTGATTTTCCCCAATTTGACTTTCTCAAGTCCAAATGGGTATTGAACAAAACGGTTGATAAAAAGCTCAAATCGGGTTTTACTATCTCTAGGTTCAACCATTTAATTGGTCTTATCAATCTCTCGATTGACGCAATTTCTTGTTAGCCAAGTTTTTCTAGACTAAGTCCCTCTTTCTCAAGTAGAGACCAAGTCAAATAGGCATGATTTAATATTTGTAACAATTAATTCCACAAATAAAAGCAAGAACAAGGCTAAATAATAAACACCCAACCATAAACAAGTAATAAATCAAACACCTATTAAGTTTACACTCTAGGGTTGGATCACAACCATAGTGAAAATCTAGATACTCATGTTTAACATGGAAGAAATAGGAAAAGAAATGATAATTAAACTCATATAAACTTTATGTTCAAAAATCTCAAAATAGCAAAAACTACTAAAACGAGTAAACGGAACCATCTACTATTGTAGCTGATGTCAAAAATTGACCTAAAAAATGAAAATCTTCTATTTATAAAGGGCTGGAATTTTCGGACAAAAATGTCTTTTCAGAGGTTCTGCGACCGCACATTTCTATGTGCGGTCCGCACTTTTCTTCAGCTTGACAGGATAGGAAGTTTGCGGCCACATAATTCTGTATTGCGGCTGCACTGCATTATTTCTGTGGTCCGTAGAATAGTAACTGCAGCCGTACCTTGCTCTTCTGCGGTCCGCACAATTGTAACTGCGGCCGCATAGCTCTTCTTCTACGGCCGTACAATAATTGTACGGTCCGCACTTTTGGTAGACTTGAAATGCAGGTTCTCTGAGCTTTGCTCTGACCCAGCTTCTGCGGCCGCACAATTCATGTGCAGACCGCACTTTGCACCAATCTCTAATGGATTTCCTTCATAACATGCTGCTGCAGATGATACTCTTCGGTCCGCACTTTTGAACTTTTGTGCCTTTTTTGTCCTTGAGTTTAAATTACTCCTTTTTGAGTTGGATTTCATCTCGAGAGCTCATCTTTCAATATTCCTGCAATTAAGCACATTTCATCAGTTTTTGGGAACACAAATAAGCGCTTTTGGACTAAAATAAAAGCTAAAAGGCGTTAATGAGTAGTCAAAATCTTCACTTATCAACTTCCCCAAACTTAAGTTTGTGCTTGTCCTCAAGCAAATAAAGTAGTTCCCACCTCCACAAGTTAAGAGCCATTCCAGCTAATCAAACGTGAGTCATTCACACATCAATTGACACCAATAATTACCCACACCACATATGAATTATCAACAAGGCAACAAGTTAAACCTTTAAGCATAAATAGTTCTAGTGTGACACTTGAGCATCAAGAGTTGACTTTATTCATCAAGGAAGCTTGCTCTTTCATGTAGATCATTGTGGATCCCAAACTCCTCCTCCTCTACTCTCTTTTTGCCCATCTCACTTAAGAATATAGCACTCAATCTAAAGATTTGTGAAAGGTTCACTCATCTCTCTCAAAAGAATGTCGCAAGTGTGGCTTTAAGTACCATAGGCTTGCCCCTCAGGTAAATCACCACTAATGTAAGCTCACTCGGCTTGAAATCACGTAAATATTTTTCGGAATGTAATTAAGGCTTTGGACTAAGGTTGGATATGCTATGATAGAACGAGTTCATCTTTCTTTAAGCACTCCATTTTCTTTTCTCGGCTCAAGCTTTGCCAATTGTTTGAGGCATTTTCTTTTTCTTAGGGGAACTAGAGAGACTTAACATCACTTTTCTTGGTCATATTATTCAATTTCTCCTTCTTTGATTTCTCCATGCTTTGCATCATTACTTTTCTTTGAATCGCTTCAACTTATTCACTTTCTTTTTGTTCTTTATTTTTCTTGAATTTCCTTCTCTTTATTTATTTTCTATTTTGTGCCTTGATACCTTTTTCAAGCACCCCCCCCCCCCCCCCCNAGAGGGTCACAACAAAACGGGTAAAGGCTTGTAACATGGTTATCAAATGAGAAAGGTTTTAGGCTCAAATGGATTGGCTAGGGATAACAACATTGGTGGGCAATGAAAATTTTCAAGCGGGTCAAGGAGAGCCTACAATCACTTCTCAAGCCAAGCAAAACTTAAACTTTCGCCCAGAAACACATTCGGGGCAAGTTCTAGACCATTCGCACGGGTACTTGGACTTGCAACAGCAACATCTCACCTCTCACGCAGCAGGATTGTTAAATAGGATAGAGTCGAGGACCCACAATGACCATATTCAAGATTGAAATCACTATCGTTCGATTAAACCACTCGATGATTGCCTATGTCAACACAAGAGTCAAAAGGTCACTAACTAGATCTATTTGTTTCCAAAAAAATTTATTTTTAACCATAAGCACACAATTAAGTGAGTTGGTACCAAGTGAAGCATGTTTGACTCTTCGAGTATGACTCAATTAGGTCTTTTTATTCGTTATTACTACTATTATTACCTAAATACCAAAAATGGACTCAATCCCTTAAGAAGGTTGTCGCTATCCATCATTGGGAAGAGTCACCCGGTTTACACAAAAACCACTTTTGGAAAGAACCGTGACATTAAGAAAACCAAAGGATTATCATCCAATAAAACATAAAAAGAAGCTACTACTTCAAAAAGAAGACAAACATAAAGATAAAGAAGCTATGAAACGAAAAACTATTGAAAGCCAAACGAATATACATAATAGGGGATAAGAGAGAATATATACATAATGAGAAATAAGGAGAAAATAGTAATAAGCTAATTACATGCCAAATGTCTCGTTGTTATCAAAATACAGAATCATAATAGTGTTAAAGAAACTCCACACCCCACCCCCCGAATAAACATAAACATTGTCCCCAATGCTTAATAAAATAAGAGTAAAAGAAGGGTGGGAGAGAAGAAAACTCCCTATGGCTCTGTGGCCATCTCTGTGTCCCCAGCAGTGACACCGACCTCAGTCTCTAATTGGATCTCATCATTCTCAAGTCCGGGAGTGGATGGGTTGGTGAAAATCTGATGTACTGCCTTGGCAGTGTCAACAACAAGGTCTGGCTCCTCAGACTGGCTAGCTGGTAGTGCATGTGCTGTAGGATCTGGGCCTGGGCGGTGCGGGTCTATCAACATGTCAAATGGAATGTCTCTGGCTGCTGCAAGCTTGGTGACCTATCACCGAAGCTTATCCAATGACTTTTTCGATGCGTGTGACTTCCACATCTTCTTCACTTCCTTGGCCAATTCTTCAATCACAGATCCATGTTGTACCAGAGTGGCCATGATGGTGTTCTGATTATCCAGGATCTTCTTTAGAGTTTCTTTGATTATAGGGGAATCTGGGGTGCCGGCATAGATGACTGTGCTATTACATGGCTGGATATATCAGATAGCTTTGAAGTAGTTGTCTACATCCAGTTGTTCAGGCTCGCCATAGTCTAGGAGACTCGCAACATAGATAGTGGAGTAGAAGGCATATGCACCGGCTTCAAAGCCGAGGTAGGAGGCACTGAGGCTAAAGGCGGAGGCATGGAAGCTTCACTGGAAGAAAGCTCTGCTGAAGTGGAAGGCATATATGCTTACTCTACAGCTACCACCGAAGGCTCATTAGACTGACCTACAATAGTAGTTGGCTGAACCTTTCTCTTGGGGTTTTTCAAATACATCAGAGAATACCAAGAGAAGGGCTTCTTTTCCCGAACCTTCGTGTCAAAATCTATGGGCTCTACCCGTGAATCTATAAGGTACTCCGTGAGGGTGTTTGGGATACATGTAGGAAGTATCAGTCTGCCTAGCGACCACTGACATGTTGGCCGACATCACGTCACTCATATTGATTGGGTACCCTGCCATAATAGAGGCGACTAGAACTGCCCGTGGAATAGTTAAATTTGTCTCGTTCTGGCACAAGTCTAGTCTGTTGCATACGAAGGTCTGCCATCGCTTCGCTTCAAAATTTAGGGTGTTTCGTTGAATAGGAACCCGCAGTGATCCATGGTGGTGGTGGCCCGGGGGCTTCAAGAAGCTCAGCTAGCCATGGGCGAGCTGCATCACCCATCGCCAGCTTCTCCAAATACTGTGTCGGCCCAATGTCCTCAAACCCCAAGTAGGAGTTCAATGTGTGTTGGTCAAAGCACACCATCAAATTTCTCACTTTTGTAACTTTGGTCCCTTTCTTAATATGTGCCACATTGGCATAGAACTCCCGGACCAAATACTCCTTCGCGTCCAAAACTAATTTGGTGAACCACATCTACCCCTTCCTCTCTCAGAACTATCTCAACACTTCCGGATTGTACTTGTCAAGGTCTTGAAGTAGGAATTGTCACTCGAGAGTGAGCGATCTCACCGGCCACCACCCACGCAAGCTGGTGAAGGTAGTTAGACTCACAAAATGGTCCTCCCAAACCTCTTTCTTCTTTGACCTCTCAAGGTCGGCAACTGCAGTATCACCCCCTCGGTCATCATCCGGAATATCATCAACAATAGCTGCTGGTGCCTCAGGGACAGGTGTGGAAGAGGGATTTGAAGCCTGGCTTGCACTCTCTGAACCCTCGGAAGTTCTATGTGAGGAGTAAGGCTCGTCTCAGAATTGATACCTTCCTTGTGGCTGTGATTGGACAACATGCTGCTCTTTCACTGAGTCGCCCTCTGATGCTTCCTGAGATGGGGCATATGAACTATATTCGGAGGGATCAGGCTGTCTTCCTCGGCCTGCTATAGCATTCTTGGTGATTAACTTATGGAGTGCGAGGGGTAAAGTACTTCTGCCTCGACCTCTGGAAGGTTCACCCCTCCCCTTTGAAGTGTCACCGTGGCCACGAAAACTAACCATTTTCTGCGATAAGCAACATCATCAGTTAGTTGTGGTTAAATTTCAAATAAACAATATAACACCATGTAGAACATGAGTGCAGGGTGGGGAAGTGCGGCCCGCACAATTACAAGTTCGGTTGCAAACTGGGTTGTGCGGACCACACAATTTGAACTTGCGGTCGCAAAACTAGAACTGTGGTCCGTACAATTTTGAGTGCGACCACATAATTGAAGTGTGGTCAGCAAAATTATGTTTGAAGCCGCACATTGGACTTTCAGAAAATGCCAACTCTCTGATGATAGAGATTTGTCTGTTCTGCCACCGCATGCACTTTTCTGCGGCCGCGGTGGAATTTCTGTGGTCCACACAATTTCAAGTGCGGCCGCAGAATCATGCTTGAACAATGAACCCTATTCTCTACTTCTGCGTATCGCGCAATTTCTTGTGCGGCCGCAAATTTCAAAACCAAATAGATCAAAACTTCCTAAGGTTTTTAACTTTTGCACAAATTCAACATGGTATTAACAATTAAGCATGCAAATCAATTTACCCAGTCTCGAAAAGTAATTAGCAATTGACCCATTACATATTAAACCCCACATGGTAGTAAAATTGAAATATATTGACAAATGGCCTAAAAATACCTTAGAAATTATAAATTAAACTAAAAATTGAAAATTTCCATGAGAAATTAATCATACTAGATATGAAGGAGTGCAACTAAGTGATCATAATTGTGGATGGAGTGTGGCAGATGATTGAACAACTGATTTCAAAGTGTTAGAGTTTAGAGTGCTCAAAGAGGAAAGAAATTTGTACAGTAGCCCAAGGCTACTATTTATACTTAGACGGGTTGACTTGAGGAACAAAGGAGGAGTGCGGCCGCATAATTTCTTCTGTGCTCCGCACTCTGTTACCTGGAGGCTCAAAAGCCTTTGCCGATCTGCGGTCCGCACAATTTGGGGTGCGATCGCAGATTTTGATTGCGGACCGCAGAATTTGATGTGCGTCCGTAGATTGGCCATTTCTCAGACAGATCAAACTTCAGAGAATTTGCATTTTCACATCTCAATTTGTGCGGTCCGCACAAGAATTGTGCGACTGCAGTTCCCTTCTTCTATAGCATTCAAAATTGTGCGGTCTCCACTTTTTTCACACTTAGAAAATTTTCTGAGCACAATTCTTATAACGCACACTCTTTCCTGCAACACACTTCAAATCCAGTTAGCACAAAAATAAAACCTATCTACGAAAGAAGAAAAAAAAGAAAAAGAAAACATGGGTTGCCTCCCAAGAAGTGCTTTATTTAACGTCGTGGCACGACGCAAATTACCATCAGTTCAAATGAATAACTGCCACTACGTGTCCATCATTAGCTTGTCCCAAATAATGCTTCGCCCGGTTACCATTGACTCGGAATACCTCATCATTTTTTTTCTTTAAGTCCAATTCACCAAAAGGTGTCACCCCCACAATTTCAAAGGGACCACTCCATTTGGATTTCAGCTTTCCAGGAAACATCTTCAATCGTGAGTTGAACAACAAAACAAGATCTCCCACCTAGAACTCCTTGTTTCGGATGTATTTGTCATGAAGGTACTTCATTCTCTCTTTGGACAAGGATGAACTTGCATATTCATGGTACCAGAACTCATCCAATTCATTCAAGTGTGCAACCCGCAAGTTAGCAGTTGCATCCCAATCAAGATTCAACTTCTTTAAATCCCACATGGCTTTGTGCTCAAGTTCCGCCAGAAGATGACAAGCTTTTCCAAACACCAACCAGTAGGGAGACATCTCGATAGGAGTTTTGAAAGCAGTCTGATAAGCCCATAGTGCATCATCAAGCTTCTTTGACCAATTCGTCCCGTTAGCATTCACTGTTTTGGACAAGATACTCTTTATCTCCCGGTTGAAGACTTCCACTTGACCGCTAGCTTGTGGATGATAGGGAATCATAACTTTATGAGTGACACCATACTTGCTAAGCAAAGTGTCAAAAGTCTTGTTGCAAAAATGCGACCCCCGTCGCTTATGACAGCCCGCGGAGTTCCAAATCTTGTGAAAATATTCTTCTTCAAAAACTCCACCACTTCTCGCTTCATTGTTGGGTAGAGCAACAACCTCAACCCATTTAGACACATAATCGACTGCGACCAAGATGTAGGTGTTTCCATAAGAACTCAAAAAAGGACACATGAAGTAAATACCCCACACATCAAAGATATCAATCTCCAAAATGGTAGTGAGAGGCATTTCATTCTTCTTAGAGATTCCACCGGCCCGTTGGCATTCATCACATCTTTTCACCATATCACTTGCATCTTTGTAGAGAGTGGGCCAATAGAAACCGCAACTTAGCACTTTAGCCGCGGTTCTTGCTCCACCATGAACTCACAAAAGGACCCATGAAGTCAATACCCCACACATCAAAGATATCAATCTCCAAAATGGTAGTGAGAGGAATTTCATTCTTCTTCGAGATTTCACCGGCCCGTTGGCATTCATTACATCTTTTCACCATATCACTTGCATCTTTGTAGAGAGTGGGCCAATAGAAACCGCAACTTAGCACTTTAGCCGCGGTTCTTGCTCCGCCATGGTGACCACCATAAGACAAAGAATGGAAAGCCTCAATAATAACATTTTTCTCTTCATCCGGTACACATCTTCTAATAACCCCATCCATGCAAATCCAGAAGAGGTAAGGCTCGTCCCAATAATAATCTTGTCAATCTCCTTTGAGCTTCTTCTTTTGATTTGAAGAGAACACATCCGGGATGATTCCACACACAAGGAAGTTTTATAGATCGGCGAACCATGGCACCTCGTTCATTGAAATGGCCAAGAGTTGCTCATCGGGGAAAGAGTCATTGATTTCAAGTCCATCATGCGGCCTTCCCTCCTCCTCCAAACTAGACAAGTGGTCCGCCACTTGATTTTCACTCCCTTTTCGATCTTGAATGTCAATATCAAACTCTTGCAACAATATCACCCATCTCATCAACCTAGCTTTTAAATCTTTGTTTCTCATGATATAACAAAGTGCCGCATGATCTGTATGAACAATAACCTTGGCACCCATCAAGTATGGGCGGAATTTATCAATAGCAAACACAATGGCAAGGAGCTCTTTTTCGGTAATAGTGTAATTGACTTGGGCATCATTCATGGTCTTACTAGCATAGTAGACCAGATGAAAAATCTTGTTGATACGTTGCCCCAAAACTGCTCCAACCTCTACATCACTAGCATCACACATGAGCTCAAAAGGAATACTCCAATTAGGAGCAGTGATAATGAGAGTAGTAGTAAACTTGTACTTTAGAAATTCAAAAGCTCTCATGAAATAATCATTGAAGTGAAATTTAGCATCTTTCTCTAAAAGCTTGCACAAGGGTTCACCACTTTGGAAAAATCCTTTATGAAGCGCCGGTAGAACCCCTTGTGACCCAAGAAAGTTCTCATGCCTTTCACTGATGTTGGATGTGGAATTTTAGAAATCACCTCTATCTTCTCCTTGTCGACCTCAATGCCCTTCTTTGAAATTTTTGTGTCCAAGGACAATGCCCTCCTCGACCATGAAATGGCTTTTCTCCCCACTCAACACCAAGTTCGTTTCTTCACACCTTGCCAATACTTTATCCAACTTTTCCAAGAAATCATCAAAGGAATTCTCGACTATCAAAAAGTCATCCATGAATACATCAAGGTAGTCCTCTACCATATCCATAAAGATCTCCATCATACACTGTTGAAAAGTTGCAGGTGCGTAGCATAAACCAAATGGCATCCGCTTGAAAGCGAAAGTGATACGGACAAGTGAAAGTTATTTTCTCTTGATCTTCTAGGGAAATAAGAATTTGGTTGTAGCCCAAATATCCATCTAGAAAGCAATAGTAAGCACGGCCAGCCAACTTATCAAGTATTTGGTCAAGGAAGGGTAGTGGAAAATGGTCTTTCCTTGTGACTTTGTTTAGCTTCTGATAGTCCATACACACAATCCACTCGGTCACCATTTTAGTGGGAATCAACTTGTTCTTATCATTGGTGACCACATTTATGCCCCCTTCGTCGGAACAAATTGCACCGGAGAGGTCCATGAGCTGTCAGAAATGGGGTAGACAACCCCGACATCTAACCACTTGATGATATCATTTTTTACCACTCTTTCATGGATTCATTGAGTCTCCTTTGATGTTTAATGGAGAGTTTGATATCTTCCTCCAAGATAATCTTGTGCATGCAAAATGCGGGGCCTATTCCCCGAATATCCTCCAAAGTCCACCCAATAACTTTCTTGCTCATGTGGAGCATCGTCAATGTAGAGTCAACCTGTACATTAGTCAAACAAGAGGAAATAATAATCGGTAAAGTAGAACAAGGACCAAGGAATTCATACCTGAGATGTGGAGGCAATGGCTTCAACTCCAAGATAGGAGGCTCTTTAATTGAAGGCTTTGTAGGAGGAGTTTTCCTATTCTCAAGATCCAAGGAAAGTTTCTGGGGTGCATAGTTGTACGACCCCATTCCTTGTAACAAATTAACACATTCCATCAAGCCATCCATCTTGTCATCATCAAAATTGAGCAAAATGGCCTCCAACATATCACCCACATTAATCGTGACCCTTGTATCATAAAAAATCAGAACACCACCTTTTCATCACCCACCCATAAAGTGAGTTCTTCGGCTTCCATATCAACAAGAGCCTTCCCCATAGCAGGCAAAGGTCTACCAAGAATAATCGACATCTCATAGTTCACTTCACAATCAAGAATAAAAAAATCTGTCGGGAGAATGAACTTGTTAACTCGAACCAATACATCTTCAATCACCCCCAATAATATCTTCATTGTACGATTGGTCATTTGTAATCTCATAGACCGTGACGATGGATATGCCTGGATTACCACGATTAAAGTGGATAAGTACCTTAGATTACATTCCTAGCAGAGTCATTTCATTTCTAAAGGCTCAACAAATAGTTTAGAAGGGGTGTGACGGGTATCTAGCTTATGTGAGAGATATCAGTATTTATACCCCTACAGTTGAGTCTACTCCAGTAGTGAGGGATTTTCCAGATATATTCCCAGCTGATCTTTCGGGCATGCTGCCTGACAGGCATATTGACTTCGGTATTGATTTGTTGCCGGGCACTCAGCCTATCTCCATTCCGCTATATTGTATGGCTCCTCCTAAGTTCAAGGAGTTGAAGGAGAAGTTACAGGAGTTTCTTGATAAGGGATTCATTCAGCCTAGTGTGTCACCTTGGGGTGCTCCGGTCTTGTTTGTGAAGAATAAGGATGGTTTTACGCGTATGTGCATCGATTATCGCCAGTTGAGCAAAGTTACAGTAAGAACATGTAAATTTTACCTCGTATTAATGACCTATTTGATCAGTTACAAGGTGCTAGAGTGTTTTCCCAGATTGACTTGCGTTCAGGCTATCATCAGTTGAAGATTTAGGAGTCAGATATCCCGAAGACTACTTTCAAGACTCGGTATGGTCACTATGAGTTCCTTGTGATGTTATTTTGGGCTGACCAACGCCCCAACAACATTCATGCACTTAATACACAGTGTCTTCCGACCCAATCTAGAATCTTCCGTCATTGTGTTTATTGATGTCATTCTGGTGTACTCCCGGAGTCGGGAGGATCATGAGCAGCACTTAAGGACTGTGCTCTAGACCTTGAGAGAAAAGAAGTTATATGAAAAATTTTCAAAGTGTGAGTTTTGGGTAGACTCAGTGGCATTTTTGGGTCATGTAGTGTCGAGTGATGGGATCAAGGTGGATCCAAAGAAGGTTGAAGCAAGTAGAGTTGGCCTAGACCGTCCTCAGCTATGGAGATCCGGATTTTTCTGGGGTTGGCAGGGTATTATTGTCGATTTGTAGAGGGTTTCTCATCTATCACAGCACCTATGACTAGGTTAACCTAGAAGGGTGCTCCGTTCAGGTGGACAAAGGATTGTGAGGAGAGCTTTCAGAAGCTCAAGACAACTTTGACTACGACCCCAGTATTGGTATTGCCTACAAGTTAAGGGTCTTATACTGTATTTTATGATACGTCGTGGATTGGTCTCGACTCGATGTTGATGCAGGTAAGGTGATTGACTATGTTTCTAGACAGCTGAAGGTGCATGAAAAGAACTATCATGTCCACGACCTTGAGTTAGTAGCTATTGTTCATGCCTTGAAGATCTGGCGACACTATTTGTACGGTGTTCCTTGTGAGATCTACACCGATCATCGGAGTTTGCAACATCTCTTCAAACAAAAGGATATTAACTTGCGTTAGCGAAGGTGGTTGGAGCTGCTTAAGGATTATGATATCACCATTTTGTACCATGTCAGGAAGGCCAATATGGTGGCCGATGCCTTGAGTAGCCGGGCAAAGAGTTTGGGAAGCTTAGCATATCTACCAGCAGCATAGAGGTCATTGGAGTTGGATGTTCAAACCTTGGCCAACTAGTTTGTTAGATTGGATATTTCTGAGCTGAGTCGAGTTTTGGCTTGTGTGGTTTCTCAGTCTTCCCTTTATGATCATATCAGGGAGCGTTAGTATGATGACACCCATTTGCTTGTCCTTAAGGAAACAGTTTAACACGGTGATGCTAAAGAGGTCACCATTGGATATGATGGTGCTTTGAGGATGCAGGGCAGTCTAAGGCAACATTATTGGTAGAGGAGAATGAAGAAGGACATAGTAAAGTATGTGGCTCGGTGTCTAAATTGACAGTAGGTGAAGTATGAGCATCAGCGGCCAGGTGGATTGCTTCAGAAGCTAGAGATTCTAGAGTGGAAATGGGAGCAGATCACTATGGATTTCGTTGTTGGATTCCACAGACTTAGAGAAAATTTGATGCAGTTTGGGTAATTGTGGATAGGCTGACCAAGTCAGCTCATTTCATTCCTGTGATGACTACTTATTGTTTCGAGTAGCTGGCTCGAGTTTACATCCGCGAGATTGTCAGGCTTCATGGCTTGCCGGTACCTATCATCTCTGATCGGGGTACACAGTTTACATCACGGTTTTGGAGGGCCGTACAACATGAGTTAGGTACTCGGTTTGAGTTGAGCATAACATTTCACCCTCAGATGGACGTTGTCACGACCCCAAAACACCCGGTCGTGATGGCTCCTGTCGTGGAATCAGGCAAGCCACAGGCTGCCCCTGGTGTCTGAAGCCCCTGGGTAACCTTCTCAGGTGTCCGGGCAGCTGGAGTCTGAGTGCCTCCCCCGGCCTGAGAAGTAGCGGCAGTAGTAGACATAGCGACTGCCTGTGCAAGACTGGTGCACACCGTCAAAATCTGAGCTAGGGTCTCCTGAAGACCCGGAATCACAATAGGCATTGCCGGTGCCTGAGCCGGTCCCGCTGGAACATCTGCGGCGGGGACCTGATCCTGAACAATAGGAGGGTCCATAGGTACTGCCCCGGCTGCTGCGCGAGCTGCACCCTCCCTATGCCACGGCCTCAACCTCTCACTGGTCTAGCTGGTGTCTGGTCACCCTGATCGGTAGCGCGAGTCTTCACCATCTGTGAGAGAATGGAAACAACAGAAGTTTAGTTCCAGGAATCAACAAATTCGCACGATAGAATTCAAGAATGTGAGATTTTTCCTAAGGGATCTGCAGCCTCCTGAAGATAAGTACAGATGTCTCCGTATAGATCCGCAAGACTCTACTAAACCTGCTCATGACTAGTGAGACCTACATAACCTAGAGCTCTGATAACAACTTGTCACGACCCAAAAACACCCGGTCATGATGGCGCTAGTCGTGAAATCAGGCAAGCCACACACTCTGTTTGGATTAAAGTTATTTTTAGAAAATTCGTAAATTTAGTAGCCAAAGGTGTCATTAAAGTCCATTTAAACGCTTATTATCATTTAAAACATAATTAAAAATCTGATCCCAGATCAGGTGTCACCAAATCATGAGCTACTACAAGATAAGAGTGCCGAAATACAAAATAGACAACATAATCTAAAATAATATAAATGCGACAAGAGGATAAAGAAGGAGAAGACGAGGCTGCGATCGCCAGCTGCTACCTCGACGACTCCGAAAGAAACTCTGACAGCCAATCAACCACTACTACCGAGCCTCGATGAACCTGGATCTGCACACAAGGTGCAGGGGGTAACGTGAGTACACCAACTCAGAAGTAACGAACCCAAACCACGGGCTGAGAGGTAGTGACGGACTAAACCTCAACAATTATAATGAAAACAGTACACAAAATTTCGGCATGTTCATAGTTTTAACAGATAATGAAAACAAAATATGACCGATATGATAAGTAACCCAGTTATATCTCAGTAC
Organism: Nicotiana paniculata; assembly: GCA_005239505.1. NCBI lineage: Eukaryota > Viridiplantae > Streptophyta > Magnoliopsida > Solanales > Solanaceae > Nicotiana > Nicotiana paniculata. Next base: position 65,196 of record ML324003.1, read on the forward strand.
TATACCTGCCAATGTATCAACATGTACACAGAAATGAAAATAGTACACAGAATTTACACATGTTCACAGTTTTAACAGATAATGAAAATAGAATATGACCGATATGATAAGTAACCCAGGTATATCTCAGTACTCTACCTGCCAATGTATCAACAATGTGGAAATGCGCCTAGTTCTCACAACTCTCACATCGAAGTCCACTCAGTACTGTACATGGCTCTCGGGCCCAGGGAAGATCCATCCCAGATAGTACACAAACACCGGTGACCGTAGTCACTCAGTATTGAGGAAAAAGGCCGATCCAACCCCACGGAAAAGATCCATCTCCGGAACACAACACTCGGACAAGATCCATGTCCATGGATGATCCATCCCTCACATATCATCAACTTCAAACAAGATCCATGCCCAGGGAAGATCCATCCCTCAATATCAATACGTTCACTGGGGGTGTAAAGACTCCAGAGGGTCTTCTATTGGCCAAGCGCTATATCAAGCCAACGAAGGCATGATCAGAGTATCACTGCGGTTTGCACTTCGATCTCATAACTATCTCAATAATAGGCTCTCGGCCTCACTCAGTCATTACTCTCCAGTCTCTCTCACATGGTCTCACAGATGCATGAACTAGCCCGAAACAATGATAAATATATAAAATCAACAATTACCGAGACTGAGGCATGAAATGATATCCAATGAAAGGACTAAGTTTACAAAATCAAATAAACACATAAGGAGACAACAATATACGACCACTCGGGTCTCAGCATTTTCGGCGTGAAGCCCTAGCATTTGACTTAGTATGATTTCTAGAATGTTCACATTAACCACATCAATAAAAGTGCGGATATCAATCCGAAATAGCTACTAGACGGTGCCATGGGATGAGCCAGGCCACAAATCACTCGGTGTACGCCAGCACGCACATCACTTGGGATGTGCGTCACCTAAATTATAATCATATAGCATGTAGTTCGGGGTTTTGAACCCTCAGAACCAAGTTTGTAAACGTTACTTACCTCAAAATTCGCTAAAATCCTAGCCCTCAATGCCTTTTCCTCTAGACTCAGCCTCCGGTTGCTCCAAAGCTACCAAAAATCAGATTTATATTATTAATATATACCAAGGAACGAAGCCCACTCGAAAATTATCAAATTCAACCAAAAATCCCGAAATTGACCAAGTCCGACCCCCGGGCCCACGTCTCGAAATTTGATAAAAATCACATCACAAGGATCCTCTTCCTCCCATGAGTCTATACCTACCGAGAACATCAAAATCGGACCTGACCCCTCAAATCCCCAATTAAAGGTCTCCAATTTACAAGCCCTAATCCCCCAATTTCTGTCACTAATTTCTATAAATTTCATCCCCAATCTAATACCATATAAATGAGTTTTAAGTCCAAAAGTCTTACCTCCACGAAGAACCCTCGAATTTCCTCTTCAAAACCCTCCAAAAAGCTTCAAACCCGTATAAAAATGGTGGGAAAATGACTAAAATTCGTTGAGGCTCCTATTTATATGCTCTGCCCTGCGATGACAGCATCTGTGGCTAATTTATCGCACCTGCGGACCCGCACCTGCGCAAAGTCACTTAAAGGTCCAAATCTGCACCTGCGACTCACCTACCGCACCTGCGATGTCGCAGGTGTGGCCAATCGTCCGCATCTGCGGTCCTTCTCCCCCTTAGCCATTTTCGCACCTGCAGAAATCACATAACAGATCACACCAGCAACCCTCTAAGGCCAAAAACTCCTCTATTAACCATCCGAACTCATCCCGAGGCCCTCGTGAACTTAGCTAATGGTACCCACAAGTAAAATGATCACCCGGACTTAGTCGAACCCTCAGAACACCCAAAATAACATCGAAACACCAAATCAACCCATGATTCAAGCCTAAGGATTTTCAAACTTTTCAAAAATTACCAACGATGCCGAAACTACCCAAAACTCATCTGAATGACCTGAAAATTTTCACACACATCCAAAATGGCTCTACGAACCTGTTCCAACTTTCGAAATTCCATTCCGACCCTGATAGCAATTTTTCCACTGCCAACCGGAAATTATCAAAAACTCAATTTCGCCAATTCAAACCTAATTCTACTCCGGACCTCTAAACCACATTCCGAACACACTCCTAAGTCCCAAATCACCTAACGAAGCTATTTGATCCCTAAAATCTGCATTCCGGAGTTGTTTACCTATAAGTCAACTCTCAGTTGACTTTTCCAACTATTATACCTATTTAAGAGATTAAGTGCCTCAATTCTCACCACGATCACTCTGAACCCGAACCAACCGACCCAACACATCATAAATAGGCTAAGGAGCATATGACAAAGCATAAACAGGTAAAGCGGGGCAAATCTCACGGAACGACCGGCCGGGTCGTTACATACGTACAGTCCGAGCGCACTATTCAGATACTGGAGGATATTCTTTGTGCTTATGTGATGGAGTTTGGGGGTTCTTGGGATCAGCTCTTTCCACTTGCTGAGTTTTCCTACAATAACAGTTATCATTCGAGCATTCAGATGGCACCGTATGAGGCTCTGCATGGTAGGCGGTGTCAGTCTCCAGTGGGTTGGTTCGAGCTGCGGGAGGCTAGGCTATTGGGTACAGACTTGGTTCAGGATTCTTTGGAGAAGGTTAAGGTGATTCAGGATTGACTTCGTATAGCCCAGCCAGAGGGTTTGCGATGTTGCATTCATGGTTGGGGAGCGGGTATTTCTCCGGATTTCGCCCATGAAGGGTGTTATGAGGTTTGAAAAGAAGGGCAAGTTAAGCCCTACGTATTAGGCATTTGAGATTATTGAAAGGGTTGAAGATATGGATTACAGACTTGCACTACCACCTAGTCTCTCTGCAGTTAATCTAATGTTCCATGTTTCCATGCTTCGAAAGTATCACGGTGATCTGTCTCATGTGTTGGATTTCAGCTCAGTCCAGTTGGACAAGGATTTACCTTATGTTGAGGAGCCGGTGGCCATTTTGGACAGGCCTGTTTGAAAGTTGAGGTCAAAGAACATTGGTTCCGTGAAGTTTCAATGGAGGGGCCAGCCGGTCGAGGAGGCGACTTGGGAGATTGAGCATGATATGCACATCTGTTATCCTCATCTTTTCACCACTTCAGGTATGTCTCTATACTCGTTCAAGGACGAACGATTTTTTTAAGAGGAGAGGATATAACGACCCGGCCGGTTCTTTTTGATAATATTAGCCCTGATCCTCTATTTACTACTTCCCCTGTATCATTTTATGCTTATGTGACTTTCCGGGAGGATTTTCTTTTAGTTTTGGAATGAAATGGGACATTTAGTCCCTAAAATGGAATGTTAAGTTCTAAGAATTTGACCGTTGTTGGAACTATGTGAAGACGACTCTAGAATGAAGTTTCGTCGGTTCCGTTAGCTCCTTTGGGTGATTTTGGACCTTGGAGCATGTCCGAATTATGAATTTGTAACGACCCGGTCTGTCGTTACGTAGAGCTGGAATTTTTATTGTTGTCATTAACTTGTCATGGATTGGTTATTCTATTATTGATGTATTAGAGTCAATAGGCTTGAAATCGGAATGGTTAAATGAGAATTTAGTAACTTAGTCTTTAAAAGATAGCCTTATAATGGAAAAAGTCAATTGAGAGTTGACTTATTGGGAAACGACCTTGGAATGTGGATTTTATGGCTCGGATAGCTTTGTTAGGTGATCTGGGACTTAGGAGTGTGTTCAGAATATTTTTGTGATGTCCGGTGTAGAATTAGGCTTGAATTGGCGAAAGTTAGTTTTTGGTGATTTTCGGTCGGCAGTGGAAAATAGGCTATCGGGGTCGGAATGGAATTCCGACAGTTGGAACAGGTTCGTAATATCATTCTGGATAAGTCTGCAAAATTTCAGGTCAATCAGAGTTGTTTTGGATAGTTTCGGCATCGTTGGTGGATTTCAGAAATTTCAAAGTTCTTAGGCTTGAATTCGATGTAAATTTGGTGTTTTGATGTTTGTTTTGGTGTTTAGAGAGTGCAACTAAGTTTTAATAATCATTTATGATGTGTTGGTAAATTTGGTTAGGGTCCCGAGGGGCTCAGGATGGTTTTGGGTGGTTAACGGGAAGTTTGGAGTGACTTTGGTAAATCTGCAGGTTGTTGTTACTGGTGTTTTCGCACTCCATAGGAGTGGACTGGGCTCCGCAGGTGCGAGATTTGGTTGAGTGGGGAGTGGTCCACAGGTGCGAGGAATTTGTCGCAGGTGCGGAAGGAGTATCGCATGTGCGAAATTGGGAGACCCCAGGGGAGATCGCAGGTGCGGAAGGAGCATCGCACCTGCGAAGCCACAGGTCCGAGTAAGTGATCGCAGGTGCGAGATCACTGGACTGAAGGTATAAAAACCAGCCTTCGCGAATTTTAACCATCTTTCTCAATATTTCATCCGGGTTTGAAGTTTTTGAAGGGTTTTGAAGAGGGAATTCGAGAGTTCTTCACCAAGGTAAGATATTTGGACTCTAAACTCGTTTACATGTGATTAAAGGTCAGAATTATGGTGGAAATTAGGGAAAAGTCAGTGTAAATTTGGGTGATTAGGGCTTGGGAGTTAGAATATTTAAAATGGTGATTTGAGGGGTCATTTGGACTCCGAATATAATGTTCTTTATATGTACGGACTCGTGAGAGGACGAAGAACAGTTTGGTATAAAAGTCTCTGGATTTCGGGACGTGGGCCCGGTGCCGGGTTTTTACCGGTTTCGGATTTTTTGGTGAATTTTGATATTTTCAATTGGTAATTGTTCCTTAAGCATATATTGATGATAAAAATCTGAACTTGGTAGATTTGGAGCACTCGGAGGCTGAATTTAGAGGCAAGGGCATTGAGGAGTAGTGTATTAGCCGGTTTTGAGGTAAGTAACGCTTCTAAACTTGGAACTGAGGGTTCGAAACCCCAAACTATTTGATATTTGCTGTTAATTAAGGTGATGCACTTGCCAAGTGACGGGCATGCAGTCGTCCACTGAATAATTGTAGCCTGGCTTATCCCACGACACTGTCTACTGGTTATCCCAAATTGATATTGTAATGTGAAGGTAATAATTACTTTGAACGAAATAGAAAACATGCTAAGTATAAATGTTAAGGATTCATGCCGATGGCTTTAGACCGGAATGGTCGATTATTGCTGTCTCTATCTGTGATTATTGCTTTCATGTACTCAGTCCTGTTATAGTACATGTTTCATGCCTCAGTCTCGTAAGTTGCTAGTTTATTTTATATTATCATTAGTTTGGGCTGCATTGCATATGTTAGAGCATTCTAAGTGATACTGGAAGGCAGTGACTGAGTGTGGCTTGAAGCCTGGTTTTGAGACAGTTATGAGGTCGGACTGCACACCGCAGCGATCCATATAGCGCTTGGGCTGGAAGGAGCCCCTTCGGAGTCTATACACCTCCAGTGAGCGCACAGATATTTCGGAGATGGATTTCTCCGTGGTTGTTATGTTCCGGAGATGGATTTCTCCGTGGTTATTATGTTCAAGAGATGGATTTCTCCGTGGGGGCTGGATCATCCTTTTTCCTCAGTACGTAGTGACTGTGTCACTTGTGTTTATGTAATATTCGGGATGGACTTCCCTGGGCCTGAAGGCCGTATTCTAGTACTTAGTGGACCACCTTATGAGAGCTTGATTAATGAGTACACATCATTCATGATTATATATGCATTCATGCTGGTACGTAGGGTTACAAACATATCTTGATACATCGTATTTATTTCCTGATATATTACGGCCATGTCCAATTTATATACTGTTGTTTGAATTGTCGGAGGTTTAGTCTGTCACTACCTCTCAGCCCGTAGTTTGGTTTCGTTACTACTGAGTTGGTGTACTCATGTTACCCCATGCACCTTGTGTGCAGATCCAGGTACAAAGGAGATCAACTAGGGTCAGGGAGCATATCAGTTTCATCAGAGTTGACGAGGTAGCAGCTGGCGACCGTGATCTCGTCTTCTCTTTCCTTTCTACCTGTCACATTTATTTTCAGACTATGTTAGTCATTTATTTTGATTTTATTTAGTATTAGTAGCTCATGACTGTGTGACACTGGATCCGGGATTGGTAGGATTTGGTCTCTTTTTTTTTTTGAATTTTGTAAACTAGTTTTTCCTAAAATACTGGGGTTATCATTTCTTATTATTGATTTCAGAATTTGTTAAAAAGAGGCATTTTATGGGAATTTGCATTTAGGTAGATAAAATGGGTGGCTTGCCTGGTTCCACGACAGGCGCCATCACGACTCCGGAAATGGTTCGTGACAAGTTGGTATCAGAGCGCTAGGTTAAATAGGTCTCACCAGTCATGAGCAGGTTTAGTAGAGTCTTGTGGACCAGTACGGGGACGTCTGTTCTTATCTTCGAGAGGCTGCAGAACCTTTAGGAAAAATCTCACATTCTTGAACTCTTGTCGTGCGAATCCATTGATTCAACCTGAAGCGTAATGCTTTGAATTCCTTTCATGTATTCAAACACGCATGTGAGCGCTCGGTATCAGCCGCGCACCGATGGTTTGTGACTTCCATGAATGGAACGTGATTTTAGCATGTTTGGGGACAATCTGGAGGACTTGAGGCCAAATTTTATCTGTAGCTTGAGTGCCTAGATTTCACTTGTGTGAGCATATGTATTGGGGACTTATATGTCCGTTGGTGTCCTTATTGATGGAACTTTGTGACTAGATGACTTCGTGGTGGGTATGATTAACAGTCAGATGTGTTCAGGCTGTTTGATTGTGACGACAATGGATTAGCGGGAGATATAGCAAGAACCATTAAGTATTTGATGTCTATATTAAGTTAGGATACAACTTCGAGTTGTGAGTGTATTGAAGGACCTCTCGTGTGGTTTAGTTGTGGAGTGAAGTAGATTTTTCTGTTGTGTTATGAGTTCCTGGTGATGTCTTTTAGGTTGACCAATGCCCCAGCAGCGTTCATGTATTTGATTGACGGTGTGTTCAGCCGTGTTATAACTCCTTTGTTATTGTATTTATTGATGGCATCCTTCCGTACTCTCGTAGCCAGGGATAGCATACTCGGCATTTGATGATGGTATTACAAGGGTATAGGGAGGAGAAGCTTTGTGCGAAGTTGTCCAAGTGTGAATTTTCGGCTTAGTTCAGTAGCATTCTAGGGACACGTGGTGTCCAGCGAAGGTATCTATGTGGTTAGATGAGTGTGAGTGGAGCTTCCAGGAGCTCAAGAATTCCTGGACCACAACTCCAGTGTTAGTATTGCCATCAGCTTCAGGTTCTTATACGGCTTATGGGATGTGTCGAGGGCAGGTAGTGGTTGTGTTCTACTGTAGGAAGGTATAGAGATTGTGTGATAGCTATGATATTTGGAAGTGTATAGGGAGATAACATTTTGATATTTAGCACGTAGGGGTATCTCCTGCAGGTTGTCCTGAGGTGTGTGACCCTTATGTTTATCTGTAGTAAGTTCTCTCTATCAGTAAATGATGCATGTTGCAATTCGAGTTTAGATCGCTTGTGGAAATTCGCATGACCATCACAATGGTGGATGCGATATTGGAAATTGATTTGAGTGTTAGATGGTTTGGGTCATATAAGCTTATGGAGGATTTAGCTGAATCCTACCACAGCATGGTGGCAGTGATAATGTGTGGGCATAGTTTTGTTGGTCGTGATCCTTGGCTTTGAGCCAAGTGGGGGAGTTCGTTATTGATAAGTTGATTATATGATTATGTGTTGTATTGGTTTCGGTTCGAGGTATGTTGGTGAATAATCTATAACCTACAGAGGTGGAGTCAGGGAATGACTCGAGTGATGAAAATTTCTTCGATACAAGTTGTAACGTACTTTACGGATAGTGGAATTCATTGTATGATGGAGTTGTACTGGTAAGTGTAGAGTTTCTAATGTATGAGCGTGCTTGTTGCTTCAAAGGTGTGGATTACTTTCCTAGTATGGGGATTGCAAGCGGGGTCAGGTCGTTCTGTTTACTTGGTTAGTGTAATTGAAATTTCGTAGAGTAAATGGCGTTCGAGAATGGTTCAGACGGATTCAAGGTTATATGTAGCGATCGAGGATCTTCAAGGTGTGAGAAGGGCTAGAACTGAGATTTACGGAAAAAGTGTCTAGGCTTGTGGTGTATTTGCATTATCATGGATTCTATCCATCAGTATCAGGAAAGTGAAGGTAATGACTTTAAATTCGTAGGAAGCCTCTTCAGGGTAAGTATTTCTAATGTGGGGCATTTGGGGATAATTGAGGGGGGTATTCAATCGCTTATGGGCCTTAGACGGTATATTTTTATGCTTGGGTTTCGTATGGTGAGTCTAGATTGAGAATTTCGATATTATAGAAAGGAGAAGTATCAATTCGAAGGTAAGTCAAAAGGAACTTGGATAAATAGGAAAACTTGGTAGTAGGTCAGATCGTCATGATAAGGGATATGGTTAGTTCTTTGGGTTTTATGAGGTAATGAGTTGTTACAGGTGTTTCTTAGCAATTCTCTTGGGATTTGGTGGCATGCGGTATTTTGTGTATAGTGGAGAGTGGCATATGTGAGGTCACGGTTCAGTTTTGGAAGAAAGGTCAGAACTGGTAGTTTCAGATGATTAGGTAAAGGATACCACTATTGGGGTCGCTGGATGAGAGTATACATTCATTAAGGACAATGTGTTTAAGGCAATGTGTTCGAATAAGGGTGCTTCATTGGTGTTACGGCGCTCTCTTGTTGGATCGACTGCTGGTATTCAAGGTATCTTGGTGACACAGAGGAATTATGGGGGTATCCCTCGCGGAATGATTGAGCATCAGGGATGTGTTATATATTCGAGTGGTGTAATTGGGATCAGATATGGTAATTGGTGCGCCTCGTGGATTTTGAGACTAGGAGTTTTCATGAACAGATTATTTTTGTAGTTGTGAACTACGAGGATGCGAGCAAAGCTAGTCAGGTGTTAGTATATGTCATGATTCAGTTATTATGAACGTTCGGAGAGTTATCTACCTGTTGTGGGTGACCAGAGTTGACTTAGAGTTATTGGTAGGCCAGTATGGGTGTGTGGTCTGCACCGAGACGGAATTGTTGACTCGGAATTGCTATTGTTGAGGGATGTACCATTCAATTTTTATTGAGCCTTATCGTGTTTTGGAGTGATCTATGAGTTGACTTTCGATGTTTCGAGGGATTGTGATCATTGGTTATAGGTGCATAGGGTGCGGTTCTATCGGGGCTCTATAGCGAGATTTGAGTAAGGTAAGTAATTGGGTGTTGCAAGATTGAGACGTGTTGGTTATGTTCTTTCTTGTTCGGGTGGCACGGTAGCGTCCAATTTCCCGTGATTATGGCAATGCACTTTGAGTAATTGATGTCGAATTTTGCATGGTTATTGATTTTGAGTAAGGTGGTTTGGAGTGTGTCATGTGGTCCAACGGATGGATGGGATCACGTTTTGCAGCTCAGTTAGGTAGAGGTATGATCCTTGGTGTCGGATTTGTGTGATATGGTTTCACGATATGTATCGGGCTTTTAGTATGATGTGGTAATGGTAAGTGTTAGTGGCAGGATAGCCCTTTCGTGCGAGTCTTCTTTATTTAATGAATTGAACTCTTGGTTTGTGGTTATTGAGTGCACAAGTTATGCCTCTGGATGGTATTGATACTAACCGGGCGAATGGTTACTGGTTTATACGTGTTTCTTTCATCGCCGACAGTATATGGAAGTGTTAGAACGAGGCATGGTTTGATAAGAGGGTATGTACTGGTATTGAGTTGTTTGAGCAACTATTGTGGTTAGGAGTTATCGCTATGAGTGGTTGAGCCATGCGGTATATTATGCGATTTCATCTGGGGTTACGGATATGGGTTGATACAACGTGTTCAGACCATATCAGCTTATAGTCGTGGAAATTTAAACTTGTAAATTATTCAGAAGTGAAACTTGGTTTTAAGGTCTATGGGTCAGGATTTGATAATGAAATTTCAGGTATGTTGTGTTATCGGACGTAGATGGGTTAAGGTGACAGGGGATCACCTCCGAATATGTGCATGGAAGGTTACACAACAATTTTTTGTGGTGTTGGAACAACTCTAGGCACGTTCGAGGACGAACGTATGTTTAAGTGGGGGAGAATGTAACGACCCGGTCTGTCGTTACGTAGAACTTGCATTTTTATTGATGTCATTGACTTGTCATGGATTGGTTATTCTATTATTGATGTATTAGAGTCGATAGGCTTGAAATCAGAATGGTTAAATAAGAATTCAGTAACTTAGTCTTTAAAAGATAGCCTTATATAGAGAAAAGTCAACTGAGAGTTGTAACAGGTTTGTAATGTCATTCTGGATAAGTCTGCAAAATTTCAGGTCAATCGGAGTTGTTTTGGATAGTTTCGGCATCGTTGGTGGATTTCAGAAATTTCAAAGTTCTTAGGCTTGAATCCGATGTAAATTTGGTGTTTTGATGTTAGTTTTGGTGTTTTGAGAGTGCAACTAAGTTTGAATAATCATTTCTGATGTGTTGGTAAATTTGGTTGGGGTCCCGAGGGGCTCAGGATGGTTTTGGGTGGTTAACGGGAAGTTTGGAGTGACTTTGGTAAATCTGCAGGTTGTTGTTACTGGTGTTTTTGCACATGCGGAAAGGGAGCCGCAGGTGCGGTTCCGTAGGAGCGGACTGGGCTCCGCAGGTGCGAGATTTGGCGGAGTGGGGAGTGGTCCGCAGGTGCAAGGAATTTGTTGCACCTGCAATTTCGCAGGTGCGGAAGGAGTATCGCATGTGCGGAACTGGGAGACCCCAGGGGAGATCGCAGGTGCGAAAGGAGCATCGCACCTGCGAAGCCGCATGTGCGAGTAAGTGATCACAGGTGCGAGATCACTGGACAGAAGGTATAAAAACCAGCCTTCGTGAATTTTAGCCATCTTTCTCAATATTTCATCCGGGTTTGAAGTTTTTGAAGGGTTTTGAAGAGGGAATTCGAGAGTTATTCACCAAGGTAAGATATTTGGACTCTAAACTCGTTTACATGTGATTAAAGGTCGGAATTATGGTGGAAATTAGGGAAAAGTCAGTGTAAATTTGGGTGATTAAGGCTTAGGAGTTAGAATATTTAAAATGGTGATTTGAGGGGTCATTTTGACTCCGAATTTAATGTTCTTTATATGTACGGACTCGTGAGAGGACGAAGAACAGTTTGATATAAAAGTCTCTGGATTTCGGGACATGGGCCCGGGGGTCGGGTTTTCACCGGTTTCGGATTTTTTGGTGAATTTTGATATTTTCAATTGGTAATTGTTCCTTAAGCATATATTGATGATAAAAATCTGAACTTGGTAGTTTTGGAGCACTCGGAGGCCGAATTTAGAGGCAAGGGCATTGCGGAGTAGTGTATTAGCCGGTTTTGAGGTAAGTAACGCTTCCAAACTTGGAACTGAGGGTTCGAAACCCCAAACTATTTGATATTTTCTGTTAATTAAGGTGACGCACTTGCCAAGTGACGGGCATGCGGGCGTTCACTGAATAATTGTAGCCTGGCTTATCCCACAACACTGTCTACTGGTTATCCCAGATTGATATTGTACTGTGAAGGTAGTAATTACTTTGAACGAAATAGAAAATATGCTAAGTACAAATGTTAAGGATTCACGCCGATGGGTTTAGACCGGAATGGTCGATTATTGTTGTCTCTATCTGTGATTATTGCTTTCATGTACTCAGTCCTGTTATAGTACATGTTTCATGCCTCAATCTCGTAATATGCTAGTTTATTTTATATTATCATTGGTTTGGGCTGCATTGCATATGTTAGAGCATTCTAAGTGAGACTGGAAGGCACTGACTGAGTGAGGCTTGAAGCCTAGTTTTGAGGCAGTTATGAGGTCGGACTGCACACTGCAACGATCCTGAAATCATGCCTTCGTTGGCTTGATATAGTGCTTGGGATGGAAGGAGCCCCTCCGGAGTTTATACACCCCCCAGTGAGCGCACAGATATTCCGGAGATGGATTTCTCCGTGGTTGTTATGTTCTGGAGATGGATTTCTCCGTGATTATTATGTTCCGGAGATGGATTTCTCCGTGGGGCCTGGATCAGCCTTTTTCCTCAGTACTTAGTGACTGTGTCACTTCTGTTTATGTAATATTCGGGATGGACTTCCCTGGGACTGAAGGCCGTATTCTAGTACTGAGTGGACCACCTTATGAGAGCTTGATTAATGAGTACACATCATTCATGATTCTATATGCATTCATGCTGGTACGCAGGGTTACAGACATATCTTGATACATCGTATTTATTTCCTGATATATTACGGTCATGTCCAACTTATATATTGTTGTTTGAATTATCGGAGGTTTAGTTCGTCACTACCTCTCAGCCCGTAGTTTGGTTTCGTTACTACTGAGTTGGTGTACTCACGTTACCTCCTACACCTTGTGTGCAGATCCAGGTACAGAGGAGTTCAGCTCGGGTCAGGGAGCACATCAGTTTCATCAGAGTTGACGAGGTAGAAGCTGGTGACCGTGATCTCGTCTTCTCTTCCCTTTCTACCTGTCGTATTTATTTTCAGACTATGTTAGTCATTTATTTTTATTTTATTTAGTATTAGAAGCTCATGACTGTGTGACACTAGATCCGGGATTGGTAAGATTTGGTCTTCTTTTTTTTTTTTTTGAATTTTGTAAACTGGTTTTTTCCTAAATACTGGATTTATTATATTATTATTGATTTCAGAATTTGTTAAAAAGGGGAATTTTATGGGAATTTTCATTTAGTTAGATAAAATGGGTGGCTTTCCTGGTTCCACGACAGGCGCCATCACGACTCCGGAAATGGGTCGTGACAGAATTGGAGGTCCGTAGCTGAATTAGGCTTGAAATGGTGAAAGTTGAATTTTTGAGAAGTTTGACCGGGAGTGGACTTTTTGATATCGGGGTCGGATTCTGATTCCAGAAGTTGCAGTAGTACCGTAATATCAGATATGACTTGTGTGCAAAGTTTGAAGTCATTCAGACGTGATTTGATAGGTTTCGACATCAGTTGTAGAAGTTTGAAGTTTCAAAGTTTATTAAATTTGAATTGGAGTGCAATTCGTGTTTTTAGCGTTGTTTGATGTGATTAGAAGGCACGCTAAGTTCGTATGATATTTAGGACTTGTTGGTATGTTTGATTGAGTTCCCAGGGGCCTCGGGTGGATTCCGGGTGATTAACGGACTAGAGTTGGACTTGTTGGAATTGTAGTAAATCTGGTGTTTCAGTTGCTGGTTTCATTCTTCGCGTTCGCGAGGGGAGTTATGCGTTCGCGAAGAGAAGCTGGTGGCAGGTGAGGATTTTTCCTTCGCGTTTGCAAAGTGGGATCCATGTTCGCGAAGGTCTGGGAGTGGTGCATCGCGAATGCGTGAAGGGTATCGCGTTCGCATAGAGGAAGTAGAGGTAGCTAGGACCCAAAAGCATTTGTTTTACGAGTTCGCGTAGTAGAGATCGCGTCCACGAAAAGCTGGGTGGTCTTGTCCAATTTCACTCCTCTATTTGAGGATATGAAAACAGTCGATGCAATAATAATACCCCACAGAGTCGAGATCGAATTCCACAGGGAGCTATGCGAATGGGTGCTAGTAGTATATATCTTAGTGCGTGCATTTGTATATCTTAATTTGCACTTCCGCAATATTGGGTTTTGTTTGAAAATCTATTTAAACTAAGAGTGCAATTTTAACGAATGAAACTAGGAAAATTTTTTTCGTTATTTTTCAAATGATAAAAAGGCGTAGGGCTGTGACCTTCACCTAGGTGTTTGCTTAATGGGTTGTAAACTTTAAAACTTGTTTTATTTGTCAGGGTGTATTATAGATATAAACACTTAAGTACCCACTCAATACCTCTCAGTCAGAGAGTAATTTTGCCCATTTGCTTTCTCAAGTCCAAATGGGTATTAAACAAAGCAGTTGATAATAAGCACAACTCGAGTTTTACTATCTCTAAGTTCAACCCTTTAATTAGGCTTATCAATATCTCGATTGACCCAATTTCTTGATAGCCAAGTTTTCATAAACTAAGTCTCTCTTTCTCAAGTAGAGACCAAGTCAAATTGGCATGAAATAATGGTTGCAACCATTAATTCTTCAAATAAAAGAAAAAACAAGACTAGATAATTAACACACAACCATAAACAAGCAATAAATCAAACACCCATTAAGTTTACACACTAGGATTGGGTCACCACCCTAGTGAAAATCTAGCTACTCATGCTTAAATTAGAAGGAAAAAAAAAGAATAAGTGATAATTAAATCCATATTAATAATTAAAATGATGAAAGTAATATTCAAAAAGCTCAAAATAGCAAAAACTACTAAAAGGAGCAAAGTAAAACGTCTAGAGTGGATGTTGATGTCAAAAGTTAACCTAAAAAGGTGAAACTCTTCTATTTATACAGTGCTGGAATTTTCAGACAAAAATGCCATCTCGGAGGTTGTGCGGTCCGCACTTTGCTTCAGCCTGGCATGAATGAAAACATGCGGCCACATAATTCTAAACTACAGCCCCACTTCTCTCTTTCTGCGTTACGCACATTTCTGAGTGTGGCCGCCCATTGCTCTTCTGCGGATCGCACGAATATGACTGCGGCCGCGTAGATGATCTTCTGCGACCGCACAATAATTGTGCGGTCCGCACTTTTATTGAACTTGAATTCAAGTTCTCTGAACTTTTGCTCTTGCCTAGGTTCTGCGGCCACACATTTCATCTGCAGACCGCACTTTGCACTTGTCTCTGATGGAATTTTCTTGATAATCTGCGGCCGTAGATGATAATCTGGGGTCCGCACTTTTGAGATTTTGTGCATGTTTTTGTCCTTGAGTTCAGATCACTCCTTCTTGAGTTGGATTTCATCTTTGGGTCTCATTTTCCACTATTTCTGTAATTAAGCATATTTCATCAGTTTTCGGTAACACAATTAAACACTTTTGGACTAAAATGAAAGCAAAAAGGTGATAATAAGTAGTCAAAATCCTCACTTATCAACTCCCCCAAACTTAAGCTTTTGCTTGTCCTCAAGCAAATAAAGTAATTCCCACCTCCACATGCTAAGAGTTATTCCAGCTAATAAAAAATGCATCAACTACACATCATTAGGAACTCGAAGCGCAGATACTGGATGACTGGGCATGGGCATCCACTTCAAAACTGATGTGGAAGGCACTGATGCTGAGGGACCTGAAGAAGGAGGTAGAGGCATACTTGTTGCACTATTAGAAGGATCTGCTGAAGCAGATGGAATGTCAACAGTCTCAGCAGCTACTGCAGTAGGCTCATCATACTGGCCTGCAGTAGTAGAGGGCTGACCCTTCTTCTTCGGGTTTCCACCATCCATCAACGACTACCATGAAAAAGGCTTCTTCGCCCGCACCTTAGTGTTAAAATCCCTTGGTTCCACCCCCGCATCTGTAAGGTACTCTGTGATGGTGTTAGGATACGAGTATGAGGTGTCACCTTGCCTGGCGACCAAATACATGTTTGCCGACATCACGGCACCCACATTGATTGGATACCCGTCCATGATAGAGGCGACTAGCATTACCCTCGGAATCGAAAGATTTATTTCATTTTGGCACGGATCTAGTCTGCTACATATAAATATCTTCCATCCCTTTACCTCAACATTTAGGATGTTCCGCTGAATGGGAACCACTGCTGTGATCCATGCTGCAGGCGGCCCCAGAGCTGCAAGAATCTCAACTAGCCATGGGCGAGCTGCATCTCCCATTGCAAACCTTACATGCTCCAAATCCTCAAACCACAAGTAAGCATTCAGAGTTCTGTGGTAGAATCTGACCTTCAGATTTCTCACTTTTGTTACCTTGGTCCCTTTCTTATGTGCCACATTGGCGTAAAATTCCCGGACCAGGTATTCCTTGGCATCTGTCATACTCTGGGTGAACCACATCCACCCCTTTCTCACTCTGAGTTGTCTCAACACTGCTGGGTTGTACTTAGCAAGGTCTTTCAAATTGAACTGATGCTCAAGAGTGAGCGATCTTGCCGGCCACCGCTCTCGTAAGCTCGTGAAGGTAGCGAGACTCACAAATCTATCTTCCCAAATATCTTTCTTCTCCGACCTCTCAAGGCCGGCTACTCTGGTATCACCCCCTCGGCCATCATCCGGGAGATCATCAATATCCACTATGGTAGCAGGTGCATTTGGTTCATGTATGGATTAAGGCTCCGAATCCTAACTGTTACCTTCGGAACCCTCAGAAGTGCTCTCGGAAGAGGTAGGCTTATTTCTAAGTTGGTATCTGCCCTGAGGCAACTGTGGCTATGTTGCACATCAAGCTGCTCTTACACTGAGTTGCCCTCCAATGCTTCCCTAGACGAGGCATAGGAACTTGATTCAGAGGGCTCCGGCTGTCTGCCTTGGTTTGATGTGGCTTTCTTACTGATTACTCTTTGGAGGGCGAGGGGTAAAGTGCTTTTGCCTCTGCCTCTAGAAGGTTCACCCCTCCCCTTTGATGTATAACCAAGACCACGGGATCTAACCATTTTTTGCAACAAACAACAAAAGGAGTCTGTTCTAATCCAAATGCAGATAATCAGAAAGTCACATAACAAAACATGTTGTAGGGTAGGGAAGTGCGGTTCGCACAATTGCAAGTGTGGCCGTTAGGTATGGTTGTGCGGACCGCATGTTGGCTAGGGCCTTGGTAGTTGTTTCTTTTCCCTTGAAATTTATTCATATATTGGACCTCTTCATCTTGATCATTGTAAGAATATCCTTGATCAAACCCATTATTACCTTGCACAAAATTGTCCACTCTTTGGTACACTTCTGAACTTCTTGTTCTTCTCTCGTTTACCATCATATTGACTCCCTCCATAGCATTGAATTGCCTCGGGTTTTGCATTTGTCGTAGTTGAGACTTTGCCAATTGGTTCATGGTGGTTGTCAACTCGGCTATGGCTTGCCCATGGTCATGTAACTCTTTCTGAAGAAGAATCACATTTCGATTACCTTGTGGAACATTGGCTCTAGATTTCCACGCCGATGAAGTATACGCCATCTCATCCAAAATATCAAACGCCTCCGCATAAGGTGTAGTCATGAAGTTCCCACCCGCAAGTTGATTCACTACACATTGGTTGGTGGTATTGATCCCCCGATAGAAATTTTGTTGAATCATGTTCTCCGTCATATCATTGTTGGGGCACTCTTTCACCATTGTCCTATATCTTTCCCATATCTCGTGTAGTGGTTCATTGGGATCTTTCTTGAATGCTAGAATTTCATCCCGAAGAATAGCCATATGCCTGGGAGAGAAGTACTTTGAAATAAATTCTCCGTAGTTCATCCCAAGTACGAATAGAATGATATGGCAAACGTTCCAACCAATATAAATCTTTCTCCCCTAGAGAGAAGGGAAAAATCCTTATCCTCAAAGCATCCTTGGAGATATTTATTTTTTTGCTTACCCAACACGTATCAATGAACCCCTTCAAATGTTTATATGCATTTTGACCCGGTGCACCGGTGAAGAACCCTTGTTGCTCTAGCAAAATGATCATCATGTGGTTATTTAACAGTTGCCCGCCCTAATACGGGGTGGGGCTATAGCACTTGCATACCCTTCATTCGGCAACACCCGGTGTGGAGCCTCTCGTGCTGGAAGTAGGGGTGGAATGGGAACATTGTCTTAAGGCAGTCGGCCTCGTCTATTGGCTTGAGGTTCAAGAAGGACCTCTTCCATTGCATCATCATCAACGTCCATATTCCCCATGGCTATGTTTCTGAGCTCATTGTTTTCCATGATGGCACCTACAATACTCACACGTTAGTAACAAGGAAAGAAAAGAATATCTTCCAAAAACACACCTAAATATATAGCTAACACCATCTTTTAGATCTCCGGCAATGGCGCCAAAATTGGTCTTGTCCAATTTCACTCCTCCATTTGAGGATATGAAAACGGTCGATACAATAATAATACCCAATAGAGTCGAGATCGAATTCCACAGGGAGCTATGCAAATGGGTGCTAGTAGAATATATCTTAGTGCGTGGATTTGTATATCTTAATTTGCACTTCCGCAATATTGGTTTTTTTTTTTTAAACTACGAGTGCGACTTTAAAGAATGAACCAAGGAAATTATTTTTGGCTGTTTTTCAAATGATAAAAAGGCATAGGGCTATGACCTTCACCTAGGTGTTCGCATAATGGGCTGTAAACTTTAAAACTTGTTTTATTGGTCGGGGTGTATTATAGCTATCAACACTCAAGTACCCACTCATTACCTCTCAGTAAGAGAGTGATTTTTCCCAATTAGGATTTCTCAAGTCCAAATGGGTATTGAACAAAGCAGTTGATAATAAGATCAAGTCGAGTTTTACTATCTCTAGGTTAAACCCTTTAATTCGGCTTATCAATCTTTCGATTGACCAAGTTTCTTGCTGGACAAGTTTTCCTAGACTAAGTCTCTCTTTCTCAAGTAGAGACCAAGTCAAAAAGGCATGAAATAATGCTTGCAACCATTAATTCTTCAAATAAAAGCAAGAACAAGACTAGATAATCAATACCCAACCATAAACAAACAATAAATCAAACACTCATTAAGTTTACACACTAAGGTTGGGTCACAACCCTAGTGAAAATCTAGCTACTCATGCTTAAATTAAAAGAAAAACTAGAAGAAGTGATAATTAAACCCATATTAATAATTAAAATGATGAAAGTAATATTCAAAAATCTCAAAATAGCAAAAACTACTAAAAGAAGCAAAGTAAAACGTCTAGAGTGGTTGTTGATGTCAAAAGTTAACCTTAAAAAGTAAAACTTTTCTATTTATACAGTGCTGGAATTTTCGGACAAAAATGCCCTTTCAGAGGTTATGCGGCCGCACAATTCCATGTGCGGTCCGCACTTTGCTTCAGCCTGGCAGGAATGAAAACATGCGGCCCTATAATTCTGAACTGCGCACTTCTCTCTTTCTGCGGTTTGCACATTTCTGAGTGCGGCCGCGCATTGCTCTTTTGCGGACCACACAAATATGATTGCGGCCGCGTAGCTGATCTTCTGCGGCCGCACAATAATTGTGCGGTCTGCACTTCTGTTTAACTTGAATGCAGGTTCTCCGAACTTTTGCTCTTGCCCAGGTTCTGCGGCCGCACATTTCATCTGCGGACCGCACTTTGCACTTGTCTCTGATGGAAATTTCTTCACAATCTGCGGCCGCAGATGATAATCTGGGGTCCGCACTTTTGAGCTTCTGTGCCTATTTTTGTCCTTGAGTTCAGATCACTCCTTCTTGAGTTGGATTTCATCTTTGGGGCTCATTTTCCACTATTCCTGCAATTAAGCATATTTCATCAGTTTTTTGTAACATAATTAAACGCTTTTGGACTAAAACAAAATAAAAAAGGTGCTAATAAGTAGTCAAAATTCCCACTTATCAATGGGTCAGTCATGCATCGCGTTCGTGAGAGGGTCCTCGCGTCCGTGTAGAAGGATTTTTTGGTTAGTATCTATTTGTGCTATGCGAACGCGAGAGTGAGGTCGCGTTCACGAAGAAGGATTTACCTGGGCAGATATAAACATTTCAAAATCAAGGGTTTGCCATTTTCATCATAACTTGAGACAGGGAGTTCAGATTTATACGAGAATTTGAGGGCTTTTCAGAGCTAACAATTGGGTAATGATACTTGACTTGTTTTTGATTAATATTGACTAATCCATCGTTAATTTCATCATTTAATCAAGGTTTTGGGTTGAGAAATTGGGGGGGAAAGTGAGAAAGTTCTTCAACCGAATTTTGGGGTTTTGATTGAGATTTTGGTGTCGTATTTGATAATTTTTGTATGGGTGGACTCGTGGTTGAATGAGTGTTCATATTTTATGGATTTTACCCGATTTCGAGACGTGGGCATGTGTCGATCTTTTGGGACAATTTTCAAATTTCTTGCTAAAGTCTTTATTTCATTAATTACACTAGTTTCTTATAGTTATATTTATGGTATGTAATTGCTTTTGGCTATATTTAGGCCATCCATAGTCGGAACGTAGAGGAAAAGGAATTCTTACTGATTGATTGAGCTTGGTTCGAGGTAAGTGACTTGCCTAACCTTGTGTGGGGGAAATCCCCTTAGGATTTGGTATTGTTGTGTCAATTATTTTGCTTTGTGAGTGCCGTGTACGCGAGGTGATGAGTTCGTACACGGGCTAATTGTTGGAAATCTGGTTTTTACTAAACAATAACTTGTTATATCTTAAACAAGTCATCCCAGCATGTGTAGTTATCCTGTTTAGCCTAATATCGCATGTCTACGTGTCTTAAATGCTTATTTGAAATATGTGCAGCATGCTTAGTTGAATTCGTGTTTTTCCTCGATTTGTATTAGTCTTAAACCGTAGGATTCTTGCTGTTAATTATTGTTTTCCATCGATTTCGAGCTATGTGTTTACTTTTGACCCTATTAGGCGGTATCTCGGGAGATCCCCCTGCATATTTACTTTTGGGACTACCAGACGGTACCTCGGGAGATCCCCTTGCATATTTACTTTTGGGACTTCGAGGCGGTACCTCAGGAGATCCCCTGTTGAGTATTGACTTTTGGGACTACGAGGAGGTACCTCGGGAGCGCCCCTGTTGTTTGTCCTTATGTGCTGTGTAGTTACCATCCTATATTTCTCGTTGTTAAATTCTCAGTCTTTCATTATATTACTATATCTTCTGCTTTATTATTATATCCCACTAGGGCCCCGACCTGACCTCATCACTCTATCGAGGTTAGGCTTGACACTTATTGGGTATCGTTGTGGTGTACTCATGTTACTCTTCTGCACATGATTTGTGTGCAAACCTAGGTAGCTCTTACCAGCACCGCTATTAGTTGAGCGTACTTGCTGCTGCTTCGGAGACTTCAAGGTATATCTGCCAGTGTCCGCAGACCTTGGAGTGCCCCTCTATCCCCTTTATGTTGAATCATCATTATTTTCCTAGATACGGATGTATATAGACACTTAGAACCATTCATTCGAGCTTGTGACTTGTGACTACCGGGTCCTTGGGAGATGTTTATACTCAGTTTGTTGGTTTTACTTGTATATGCCGAGCGGCAGTTTCCAGTTTTATTTATAAATATACTGATGTTGTTAAGGTTTAGTTATTAATTTATGTTGTTATTTAGTTATTCCACAACTGTTAGACTTACCTAGTCTTAGAGACTAGGTACCGTCACGACAACTTACGGAGAGAGATTTGGGTCGTGACATAAAGAGTATTAAAATCTTAATTAAGTCTATCTTTTAGATTAAGATAAATAAATATTCATGTAGATTGCCATGTGGCATAATTTAAAAGTAATTTGGATAATATATTATACACTCTATTAAGAATACGACGGGAGGGGAAGGGAGGGGTATTATGAAGGGAGATATAGTTCAGGAGATTTTCGGGGACAAATGATAGTTTAGGTAGGGGCAAAATATATAGTTTACCAATCGACCTTGCAGTGAAATCCCTGTTACACATCTCTCTTTCACGGAAAACCTTTTACACACTCAACCTTTCAAAAAGTGTGTCTAAGACACACTACTTTTGACCAGATAGCACTTGCGTGTTTGCACACACAAAAAGCGCGTGAACCCCGTAAAAAATCACATCTTTTGTCTCCCTCCCAACAGGAACCCCTCCGCCTCCCCCTGGTCTTCTTCCTCACCACCCTACCCCTCATTTTCTTCCCCAAATAGAATATTTGAAAGAACATATTAATTTTAGATCTACAATTGAGCGGATTTTGTTGGTTTATTGTCTAAATATTGTGAAAACTATTTATTTGTGATAGATTAAAAACTTTAACAGTAGTATTGAAGGTTTGGTGAAAAAATCTAGAATCTACCATTGTTGGGGGTATTGAAAAAAGCTTGAAAAATCAATTGTGTCTTGTTGATTATTTGTTTATTTAACTCAATTTATTGCTCGATTATTTTCAGCTAGTTTTTTAGATAGTGTGATTGAATTTTGGTGTTGTTGAAACTTTCTCACAAACAACCATGGTGGTAGCAACAATGGTGCTTAAGATAGAAAATAGAAAGATGAAGAAGATGGGTTTTAATTTTAATTTCTAATATTTTTTTTCCTTTTTACCGTCAATGACACGTGTCACGACCCTATTTGGGCGTGACTTTCACGTTATCTGAAAAATTGGTCAAGCACAAAAGTGGTGTGTCTTAGACACACTTTTGAAAGGTTGAGTGTGTAAAACGATTCCCGTAAAAGAGAGGTGTGTAACAGGGATTTCGCTACAAGGTTGATGGGTAAACTATGTATTTTGCCTTTAGGTAGGTAACTGGCAAAGGTTGTATAGTTTAAGCCGGTTTTAGGGTATTAACTCTTTCAAAAAATACTAATTCCTAGAGAAAAAAAGATATATTGACTAAATTAACCTTAATTAAAATTTTCATAATGTTACCTTGACATATTGGGATAAGGGCAACTTTTGAAAAAAAAAATTAATTTTTTCTTAATTATGTAAAATGACGCATATTTTGGACCAAAATAAAAAAGTCAAAGGGTCACTTATTATGGGCCGGATGGAGTAACTTTTTTCACATTTAAATTTTTTATTAAAAGCAATTTTAACTAAAATTCAAAAAATAAATACTTTAAAACACAAATTTTAATTAAAAGCATATTTAGAATAATGTTTGACATTCTCACTCTCAAATAATAAATATATTAGTGTCACACTGTGAGTAGAGAAATATCTATTATGCCTAATTTTAATTTGAGTAATTAACCTAAATAGCCAGTCCCTCAACCGCTTAAATTAAAAAAAATAAAAAATAAAAAAAAAAATAAAAAAAATATATATATATATATATGTGTGTGTGTGTGTGTGTGTGTGTTTGTGTGTAATATGTATAACTATATATAATCAAAGTATAATCTATGTATATGAGCTAGAAAAAATAAATAGTGAGTCTAACAGGTTATTCATGTAAAAATCTCAATGTTTTACATCTTAAAAGTTACAATAAACGCACATTAATATTACACAAAATAAAAATAGGGAGCGTGTGAATGAGTGTATGTTTCAAAAATTGTGAAATGATTCATTCTCTTATTACTAAGGTTGTAATGTGGGTCGGTCCGGCCCGGGCTCGGGCCAAGCCCGCGAGCCCATATGGGTAGTGGGCCTACGGGACGACCCGTTTAAGTCCGGGCTCAATTGGGTCTATGAGCCCATGTGAGCCGGCCCTCACATTTGAGCTCGCGATCCCGGGACCATTTGGACCCGGGATCGACTTCTAAGTGGGTCGGTTCAACAGGGCCTAAACGGGCCCAATGGCTAAATTCTTTTTTTTTTTTTTAAATTCTGAAAAAAAATTCAACCGTTGGAAGGTTTAAAATATAGTCGTTGGCCTGCAAAAATAGCCGTTTGACACTTTGAAAAATAGTCATTTTACCTCTCAATTTTGTTTTAACCCAAACTTTTTATAAATACACTTTTTCCCTATTCTCAACTATAAATACCCCCTCATTCTTTTATTTTTCTCACAAAATCATCAATCTCTCTATAAATATAAACATGAATATGAACAATATTTGTGCTATTTATTTACTCATATAAATTATCGTGTTGCTATTAATACTGATATTGGTAGAAGTGGTAATGACTATGATTATCTTACTGTTCTCAGTCATTAGATTGATGAGGATTAGATAATCTAAAAGTGCATTATTGCTTATAGAATAATTAATTCACGTCACACACAGAAGTTTATTGCTAGCACAATTACGGATATTTGTAGATATTTTTGCATTAGAGATAAAATAATGTCAGTTTCAATGGATAATGCTTCTAGTAACACTAATGCTATAACCTTGCTTACCACTACACTAAATCCTGCATTTAGTAATATTTTCCATGTTAAATTTATTTGTCATATTTACTATTTAATTGTCGGTGATGGTATGAGAATCTGAAATGTTAAAATTGAAAAGGTTAAAATGGCTCTTTTAACTGGCTTTTTTATTCAAACCGTAGAAGTAGACTTAGAGAATATGTTAAAAGATGCGATGAATTTGGCCTAAGAGAAACAAAGGTTCCTAAACCTTGTCCAGCTAGATGGAATTACATGTATGAAAGTTTAGTTATTACATATGAATATACAACCCAATAAACTCAACATTTAAGGCTCGTGTAGCTGATGATGATGGGCACCTTACAAATCAGGATTGGACTAATGTTAAAATGCTTGTAGAATTTTTAGAAAAATTTATATTGCTACAAATGAATTATCTAGGCAATATTATTATACTATTTCTAACTGTTTAGTTTGTCTTGCAGAACTTGCGACCTTGTTTAGTCAATTTTTAGAGGGTGGGGTAATTTATGAACTTGCTATTGATTCTATGTGACAAAAGTTTAAATTTTTTTTTCCCTATTCCCCCTATATATGGTGGTATTTCCTTGTTAAATCCTACTATGAAATTAAGAGGTCCTCAATTTTGGTATGAAACTGTTTATAATGGTTTAGCACTTGAAGATGAGGAATTGTCTACACTTTCAGAAGCAATAGCCTCAATTAAAATAAACGCTCAAACTATTTATAGTGCTTATCAACTTGCCTTAGATCAAGATAGACCAAATGTTCCAACTCCTACTTCTAGCTTGCAATCATCTAAAAGAACTGCGGGAGTAAGAGCACTTAGTGCTTGGGCGGAGTTCAGGGGTTCTCAAGATTCCACGGCTAGTGATTGTTCACAACTAAATGAGCTTGAAGTTTATTTGTCGCAGAGACTTGAAGAAGTGAATCCCGATGGCTCCTTTAATATTTTGGAATAGTGGAAGGACAAAGAAAAACACTTTCCGGTTCTTTCAAGGATGGCTCGAGACATTTTAACTATTCAAGCTTCAACAGTGGCATCGGAGAGCGCTTTCAGTCAAGAAAGACTTCAACTCGGTGATCATAGAGCGTCTATGAGGGAGAGCTTGGAAAAATCAGTACTCTTCAGAGATTGGATCCGTTCGGAATGAAGAAACTTTGGACTTGCTGAATCACAACCAGAGGTAGACGAAGCTTACGAAAAAATGCTAGCTGAACTTGCGGAGGATGATGCTTCGCCCGAAAGCGGTGATGAACAAGCTTCTTTTCCGCCACCACCAATGAAAATTCCTCCGGACCTTGAAGGATTTAAGAAATTTGTAAGAGATACAATGTAAACTAATATGTAACTTGTATTTTGACACATTTTGATTAGTTTTTTTTCCTTTCAATGGTGGTATTAGCACCTTGTTATGCTCATTCCATTGGGGAGGGGGAGGAAGACTAGGAAATATTTTGTCATTTTTTATTAATGTCATAATAATAAAAATTATAACGCATTCCTTTGAATATCTCTTTTGTGTTTGAATTTGAATTACAAAATAAGTCACAATTATATAATATAATTTATAAAAAATTGCCTTATAATTTTAAAAAAATAGTTTGGGCCCACTTAGCCCTTGGGACCGGCCCACTTAGCCCGGGATCATATGGGTCTGGGTCTGTACCGGGCCGATTACAACATAAAGGCCCGTGAAGCACAAGACTGATTGGGCCCGACCCACTTGAGCCCGTTTAGGTCCGGACCCGACCCACTTTACAACCTTACTTATTACTCCATCCGGTCCACTGACATTATGTGACACTCCTTTTATTATTCTTATTTTTCCAATTCATGAGATATATTTTTTATTACTCCATTTTATTTAAAAAACACTTATTATAGTTTAAAATAATTAACTTTAAATCTCCTATTTTATCTTAAATGACATACTTTTGTGGTCATAAAAATATCATAACATGTTTAAGATCTAAAAACGGATCCACCTATAAGCAGAAGTTCTAAAAGTTCTTTTTTATCAAAATTTATGTTTAGTCAAATTTTAACATAATGCCAAATTTTTATACTTCAGTATTCTTTTTTTAATTTTTAAACAATTTCAAACGACGTTGTTTTATGCTCTGTAATTATTTATTTAAAAATTAATAAACATGATGGGGCAATTGGCATTAAAGGAATCCCTAATTTCAAAAGTCAAAAGCAAACATCTGCTTGCGGTTCATTTTAAAATGCTAATTACACACAATCTGACAAAAAATTATAGGACGAGCGTCGTGCGTTGGGTGTGTTTGGAGCGTACACTAAAACATTTGAAGTGAAGACTTGGGCGACAACAGCCTCCGCATCTGCACTAGAGTATTTTACGGAGTGCCTCGTCCCTAGGGGAGTTCCAATTTTGGTTTTAAACCGGTTATAAATGAGTAGCTTAATTGTATCATCTAAAGTTTGAGCAGTTCACATGCCTTTCTGTTATTGTTAACTGCATAATAATAGAAGGAAATGCAGATGCTTAGAGAATGGATTAGCTGTTCCTAGCATCAGCTTTCGCCTATCCACATGCACCGTCTATGTTTAACATGTTGCAAAAATTACTTCCATTACCAACTGCTTGTTTGTTTTATAAAACAAATAAACACAAGGTCCATCTACCTACCAACTACAATTTAGACATTTAAGAGGCACTTCCATGCAAAATTGGCAAAGGCCACGTGAACTCATGATCTTTCCGTAAAATTAGATATTTTACATACATATTTTTTTTTGAAATTGGTATTGCTGGAATCCATGCTCCAAAAAGATTGAAGGTTGCACTTGGTTGAATGTTGAGTTATTGTCCAAGAGGTATAGGGATCAAATTCCACTAGATACATTTTTTTAGTAGTGTACCCATGTACTGGAAATCCTAGATACACCTCTACCGGTGAAGGGAGTTCGAGTATACCTAGTTATAAGAATAAAGTTTCGAATAAGTCACAAGCAATTCTCATGCTGATCCATGTGCAACAAATTATGCTGCAAAAACGTGGGTATTAAGTTGATTTAGAGCTGGAACCTTTACATATAACCATGCCCGCTCTTGCAAAATTTCCATATGCACACCTCTTTGCTTCATATTGTTTCAATAACGCAGTAGTTACCTAGGCCTACGCCTCATAGTCTCCTCAATTTAATGGCTCAGAAAGATGCATGTATAACAACAAATGGAACCAAAGTAAAAGTCAATGCAGTGTGTTGAACTCTTAATATTGGGAGCTTAATTAGAAAGACGCCAAGTCAATGCAAGTGTGACAAGCTCTTGACATTGTTTTCCTACCAAGGATTAGCTATTCCTTGCTTGAGTTGATTAACTACACTGACATGGTCAAAGTTCCAAAATACAGCAATAGATGGTTTATGACTTAAAACTCAACAGATAGAGTTACACTAGAAATGCATTAAATAAGTCTTTTCATCTCTCACTTGGTTATTTGTAAATCATTGTAACTTTTAAAATTTTGAAAGCTAAAACAGAATGAAATAAGAATTCTAAGAAACTTTGACATGCAAGTGTCATTTGCACTTTGTATAGTTTGCTATACAAAGTGCAAATGACAAAAGCTGCACTCTGCTCATGTCAAAGTATAATAACATACTACAGAAGAAAATATACAATTAGCTATTAGCAGCAAAGAAAGCACCAAAAGATAGTCCTGAAGAAAGTGATTGCCTATTAGGAAATCCTGCTAATCATTAAGACTAATTTTAGAATAATATCTAATCGTTTCCCTTAGTCAATAAGGAAAAATTTGTGTCGGTTTCGTAATGGCAATGATATTCTTGAAACCAACCTATTAACTTGAGGCATGAATGAACCCTTGCTTTATACACATACAAAGAAAACTAACATATTGACATGAACATAAATAAGGGGAGTGCTATGCTTCATCACCAAGATGCATGCCAACACGCAGTAGATGGATTAATTGTTCTAAATAACAGCTTTTACTTCCTGAAAGTTTAACAACAGAAACAAAATTAGATTAACACTCTACTGATCTGTCAAAATTCATGAATAGTAAAAGCGGGGAATATTGGTAAGGTACGAGACATATGACTGTCCTCGAGCAAGGCCATATACAAACACCAATTAAAACGAGAGTTACTTTACTAGTATTGAACCCTTGACCTAGTAGTCTGGAGAGAACTCCCCAACCACTAATGAACAAGGATGACAGGTAAACGATAGTTACTTTCTTGTTGCTGCAAAAGAACAATCTGCATTTCACGACAATGTGCATTGAGCTCCTGTTATCTAAAATATGGACTGCATGAGGCAGTAACTTCATGTCTCCTCCAGCTTCACCAACACTAACAATTTTTTGACACAGAAGCTTTCTTCCTTCCGCCAATAACTCTATTATTAATAATTTAGTTACACTGATATCTATCTTTACAAGCCCTTATTCTCTTATTTAAGTCTCATGAAAACCATATTTATATCTTAATGCAAACAAAACAAACAGAACCATGACATCAAGTGTATAAAGAGGTCGAGATTTTATTCTTACAGGGATTTATTATTATCACTCCTCTGTATTTACTTCAGTTGCTTGATCTAGCAAACATTTCAGATTGCCAAATAAATAGTTGCATCAATGACCAAGTATTACTTGAGATGCGTTAAAGTAAAGCATTAGTTTCTCAACTTTAGCATACCATGAAATTTGAAGACTCAGAAAGTTATTATATTGTACATAGTCCAAAAGACACAAGATTACAATGTCATCAGGATTGGGTCATGACAACAGCAATTCTGTTAAAATAAGGAATAAAATTCCATTTTTTTTTAGGATTAGGACCCTTTTTAATCATAATTTATTTCTCTCCTCCTCCCCTAATATCTATAGTTCCACATCACTCTCATAACCATTGCAGGTAAATTTGTTGTCTTATTCTGACATTCTCTATCACTTATTCTTGCTTTTATTATTATTATTATTATTATTATTATTATTATTATTATTATTATTTTTCCAACATTTTTCTCTTTTGGGAACAGACTAAAAAGGAAAGAGCTGTACATAAAATGGATTGGAGGAAGTACAATTTGCAACTCTATTAAGAAACAAGATAAAGAATTTTGGGCCCTCTTTTTTCCTGATATGGTAATAATTTCTATTGATAAGTTTGGGGCTAACAAAACACGTATACAAGAGGTATACCAAAAAGTAGAAAACCTACAAAAGATATGGTTCTTTACGAAAGACACTCAATCTTTTATACATAAAAGGGGCCTCATCGGTGCACCTATAAGGGATAACAGACTACTTCTCAATTGTCCAAAATTCATCTCTACCCCTTCAAAAGGTCTCCTATATTTTCCTATCCAAACGATCCACAAAAGTGCTAATGGAGCCACATTCCAAGCCATGTGTCTTCTCTTCCATCTACCGCAATTCCAACTGAAACGAAGTTCATACTAAAATCTCTTTCTCTTATATTCCCCTGTCCTTTGGTGAAAAATAAAAACAGTTTACACGTAAGCGACAAGGAAAACCACCAAAACTAGATACTATAGCAGATCTTAACTCTTATTACATGGTCCCCTACTTCCTTATTAAGTTAGATTTTGAAGAGAATTAGTAATTAAGGCCCTAGAATCATATCAGAGGCTATGCCTAGTGTTATTGGCACATTCACCTTGCATGGTTCTATGTCCCTGGCACTCTTTATTCTTAACCTATCTATAGGGTCGACACATTCCTTTGAAACACCAAGCACTACAGCCAAATAACCGTCACAAAAAGAAGTTATTTCATGGAAGTATGCAAAAAGAAAAAGGACAAATGAGATCTCTAAGCAGATGTGGTGTGAAGATGTCCTTAAACTATGCAATATCTTTTTTTATATTTAAAAAAGAAACAGGAAAATGTATAACATGGAACTCTTACAAGTCATTAGCTATAGCAGTGCATTCATCTGAGCTTCTGCAGCCTTCAAATTTTGTTGCGTGCTCGGTTCGTTCTGTAGTAGGGGACAACTAGGCTTTCAACGTAGATGTCCGCCGCAACACATGAATGAAAGTTGACAATCTTTGGATATCTGATCAGTTCATCCTCTGGATTGTGTACCATTAAAGTCGATCCAGGGACAAGCAATATTTCACCTTTGGTTGACATGCAAAGTGTTCGATCAATAAAAGGAGAATACACATGACTAGGATATTTGACAGTATAAATTTTTGTCCAAGAATCTTCAACCCCATACTCTCTCATAACCCACACATCTGCGTGACTTACAGAATACTTACAAATCATTGAAAGATCACTTCCCAATACTCCAAGCTCCAAACAAAAATCTCCTTCTACGTAGCGGGGCTCCTCCACCTTTCCCCATTTCTCATCAGCCAAATCAATAGAAATGATGTTCCAGTTCTTATGAAAAGCCCAATTATTAGGCCAATGAAGCTCCCCAGCCCAATGAAGCTTCCCATTTACAAACGTACCTGTTTCAAAGAATCGCATCGCATCGGGAATATCAATCTTACTTCTCCAAGAATTACTCCTTAGACTATATATTTTGACCTCAACCTGATGCAACATTTCATTGTCGTGATTCCTAAACATACCTACTACCTTATAATCGTCATTGGACTCATCATATCCAAAACCATATTTGAATCTACCGAAATGGTAACCACCACTTACTGTAGGTCTAGAATCAGGCAAATTCTTGTACCTTCTAACTGATGGATTCCATAGAAACAAGTCATTATCATCAATGGCAAGACAAATCAATCCATTAACCGAACCCACAATGGTAAAAGTTTTGTGGGGTTTATTCATGGGATAATTCAAGCGAAATGCCTTAGTCACAGAATCATTACGTAAAGAGCTATGAGAACAGTCCCTAAGAGTGTATAACATATTCCTAACCTCTGTCAACACAAGCCTGTGGTGCGTGTAATCTTTGTTATTAGCAGATACACTAAGATGGGTTTTGACAAATTCAGGGCTAGAAACCAAAGCAAGCCAAGATTTTGCGACAGACCTGAACCGCACGAGGGTTTTCACTGGAAGTCTTGAGAGGATTTCAGTGATGAGTTCTGTTGGAAGGGTAGGGACTATCAAGATTGAATCTTCCATTTGAGAGTTACAAGACTGCGGATTGCGAGATCGAAGCCACGGTCTTATAATTGATCTTGAGAAGTCCTTCTACTAGTAGGTCTGAATCAGCTATAAAACCTGGAATATCTCTTTTTTAGCCGGGAGTTCTTGTTGATTTTTGGCATCTTTAACAAAATAGCCGGTGGAATTCAATATCTGTTATAAAAAAAGAAAAAGAAAAAGAGTATTGCAAAGAAAAGTACCGAGAGAGAATTCTTATTGATTTGGGATGAATTATAATAAAATAGTATCCTAGTTGACTTAGTCACCAAGTAAAATCCCTAAGATCTCTCTAAAATATAGATATTTACCTTAAATAGAATTCTATTTATAACACTTCCACTTGAATGTCTATTCAACAAATAATGTGCCTCGTAACTAAAATAAAATCCAATGGGAAAAAAATTCTAGTAAAAGAAAAGGAGTACACATATTTAACAATACGCCTTTTGGTTGCCTCGTTAAAAACCTTGCAAAGAAAATCCAGTGAGACAAAACCTTGTAAGGAAAAAAGAGCGCAACGCGCATTAACTCCCCCTGATGAGAGCATCAATTCACATCTTTGAACCTTCACATTCCAATCCTTTGCACTAGCTTCTTGAAGGTTGATGCCACCATAGATTTGATGAATAAATCATCCATATTAACTTCAATGAATATGTTGCACCTTGAAAATCCTCGCTATCACATTGTCATGCTTATAGAGAATTGATAATTCATTTCGCGTAACCTTTTCTCAAATGTTTATCATCTCTCCCCCTCATGTTAGAAAAACTAACTTGCTTCCTCAACTTTGGGAACTCATCTTTGTGCATTATGGTGTTAATCAAAATATACACCACACATCAATAATAATAATAAGATGGAATTATTTGGTTCCTGACTCTGAACCAGTTGTGAGGGGAGGAGAATGTAATATACTTTCGTATATAACGTATATCAAATTGATGTAGATAACATTGTTCTCATAAGCAATAGTTTAGCTATTAAGTGGAGGCATTCAATAAATCATTTTTCTGAACCAATTGTGATGTAAACCAACTTATCAAGATGAACTATAAAAATCTGGAAGATGCTCCAAATTAAATTATTGAGCAAGTTACCTCATAAATACCAGGTTGCGGGTTAATCACACATGTAACCATCTCATAAATGCATCTTATGTGGTATGCATAGCAGGTGAATGAGCCCATATTCACCTTTGATATTTCCAGCATTCACAGGATTCAATCCCAATTTTAGTTTGTATACTAATCGCGAGAACAAGCAAAATAAGAGAATTCATAAAGAACTTTCTTGTTCTTTAATATTTATCCATGTGAATTTTCTTTTATTTTTGCACATCATACTTAAACTAACATGGCTAAAATCAATTATGTCAATTGAATAAATTATAAATATTGATAAACTTCAGGTTTATACCATGATGTGTGCAATTAGCAATAAACTCAAAGTTTGTTATGATATGGGTTTTTATATTAATAAGCATCCACTTTATTGTGGTATTCTTTTATTTGTGTAGTACAAACTGGAGAATAAAGCAGACAACTTTTCACATACATATTATCCCGCTACAAGTTGTAGTAATAGAAGATATTGAATCTTTCCTTTATTTATAGTCTCAATATAACCAACCGCTTTCGCGAATACTTTAGAAACTCAATAAGTTTCTTTGAGACTTACTATAACACAATACATTATTGATAATCTATTTTATTTCTCCAAAGTAGTATAATTGGCTCTTCTAGAGCTTTCAGTTAATTTTGTACTACCACATATTCATCAAAATTCATATAGTGAATGTCACTTTCAAGGAGAAAGTTATACAATTATGATCATGGTCAATATCATCATAGGCAAGATATTTTACTTCTATTACTTATGCCATGTAATAATCACATTGCCATAATATTTTGGCATAATCACAATAGGTACGTGATCAATGATCATTCATGCCATAATAATAAGATTATTTTCTTATTTCATCTCAAACCTCCTTTTAGAGGTCAGTGTGGTATATTCACTATCACTAGCACGTTCATATTCTTCCAAGAATGAATATGTATTCATAAATCAGATGTTGTCATATTCACATCACGAAAGGACCATAATCATCTATATGTGCTTTACAAAATATCATGTCAAATCGATGACAAATATTACTTTCAAAGAGTGAAAGATTATTTTGAGAACTCTTATTATTCTCATTATCACAATGATGACGATTATAATTTCGTATATTGCTACGTCTACATCCATTGATACCTTCACGGTAATAAGTTTGTCATCTTTCAGATTTATTGGGAACTCCTTCACTACTAGAGTTATCGAGCCCCGAGCGTGGATTTTCTAAAGTCGTCGTATTGGCTGGTAGAGGAGTTTGTGGCGCGTTCGGAAACCCCCTAACAAAGGATTGAAGAGCATTGTTCACGTGTTATGCAATCAATTGCTTTAAAACGTCTTATTCTACGGTTTGTTCATCCACTTGTTGATCATTAGCGTGTGATCCATCTCTCAGGTGATCCTTCACGGGACTGATGAGGGGATTCTGTTGGAGAGTGATGTGGTGATGTTCCCTCTTGCAGGATTAGTTAGTTATTGTCGTTACTAGTTGGCACAATTTAGTTGTGAGAAAGAAGAATTTGGAAAGTAAAAATATTATCAAATTCCCGATAACGGAACCAATTTATTTAACCAAAAAATAGAATTTTCAGTCAAAGCTTATATTTAGAAGAAATTGGGTTACTGATAACCAAATAATACTCTACTTTTTCAACAACCCGTTTGAAAAGAAAGAAATGAAAATAGCAATGTAAATTAACAAAAAGAAATAAAGAATGAAATGACAATCGATCCCTCATATTTAGTAGAAGGCTTTGGTAAAGCAAGAAATTGTAAGTATATTTCAGTAATGCTTGGAACTTATCCTTACAAGCGAGATTCTATATCCTTATATAAGAGTGTCTAATAATAACGTTTTTCCCTACTTATGACGAATTCATTATGAGCATTAATTGTATTGATTGCTCGTTATTGTTGGTAACTATAACTAACGTATTCTTAGCTATAAATGCCTTATAACGATTCTGATTCTCTTTTCATATTTATTGTTGGTTCATGAATCTTCCCTCTTTTTTGGCCTTGACTCATTCCACTCGCGCCTCTTCTTTGATAACTGTTTAGGCTCGGTCATCTGTTCTTTACTATCTCGTGGGTGTTTGATCTGTATCTTCCTTGCATTCTTAATTTCACTAATTGAATATGCCAGTTGTCGCTTCACCATTGTTCCACGTGTCATGCTTTGGCAGCTCAGTAAGGTTCCACGTGTGACATCTTTTTTCTACCAGTTTCTTCAATTGATTTGTTATTGCTCTTGTTGCTATTGTTGCTCCGTGTTTGGCACTTGTTGTGTAGCCAATTTGGAGAACTTTTGCAACCCTCTTATTGTTATTGTGGAGTTTTTTGGATCTTTTTGATCCCGCAATTTTTACCTTCGATTTGAAAGATTTTCCACGTTAAAATTTGATGTTCTTTATCTTTTTTATATTCGGGTTTGCCGCTTTCTCGACATAACACTCCCCCTGTCACTTCTTTATGTGACAATATCACTATTTGGGAGTCAAATAATTTTTTTTATAATGTATTTTATAAATATTTTGAATTGCAACTATTTTGACTTTACTTTTTATATAATTTTAAAATATATAAAAAAATCAAAATATGTGAAAATTCTAAGTGTGACGCTGATATTCTGAAAAGATTCGGCATAAACTGGAATGGAGAGACTAATCTCTAAATTGATTAATTAATCCAACCGTACATAATAATTTGTGAAGACTTTCTTTCCAAAGAGAGAAAATTATAGTGTGTTTAAATATAACTACGTCTACGTATATTTTACTGGTAAATTGTGTTATTATTCATATTGCTTTTTTCTTTTACTGTTAAATTATTATTGTTGTTAATAACAGCTTCCCTTTCCATAAAAGTTCAACAATATAAATGAATCAGAATAATAACTTCATGATCTGTCATGAGGTATACCGTAAAAGGCAACGCATAGAGCTGTCCCCGAGCATGGTCATATATACACCAAACATCAAATAAAACAAAAGTTACTTCTTGTAGCAAAAGAACAAGCTTCATTTCACTGAGTCAATACAAGGAGAAATTTAAAAATAGTTACAGTTTCAAAAGTAATTGAAAATATTGTTCAAAATTCGAAAAATACCCCAGCATAATATACTGGAGTTCCAGTATATATTTGAACGAAAACACTGTTCAAAATCCGGAAAATACTCCAGTATAATATACTGGAGTTCCAACAAAGTACACTGGTCTAACATAATATGCTGGAAGGTCATACACAGGTGTTCGAATCTCCAGTATATTATGCTGGAACTTTTCGCATGTTGGAGTTCCAACATAATATGCTTGAAGTTCATACACAGGTGCGTCAAACTCCAGTATATTATACTGGATCGGTCTCTGTTGTAGCAAAATAATGACTATTTTTTAATGATTTGAAAAATAATGACTATTTTTGAATGTCAGTTTCGAAAACTGGCTAGCACGTGCCATTTTTATTCAATACAATATATGGCCAGCTTGGGCCCACCAAGGCTAGGCAATGGAAATAAATTAAATCCACAGCTCCAATGTTTGGACCCACTCAATTGACAAGTCCACCCTTTGAATGAGCCATTGCTCAAAATCAAGTATATAAAGATCTATATCTATACTATATTAAACGAAGGCCTTTAATAAAAATATCGTTCGCTTTTTTACTCTTAATTTTTTTTTTATATTGGACAAATTTGTAATTCAATTATTTTTCTAATATTTAAAGGTTTAAAATCAACTCAACTTTTGGTTATTTAATCTTTCTTTAACTGAACCATATAGACTATATTAATATTTAGGACTTTAAAATCATTAAGATTTTGCCATTTACAAATTCTAATTCCAACTATGTAATCAACTAAGATTTATATCATATAAATTACACCAAAATACTAAAACGAAACTCTTCATTATATTTCTTGTCAACCATGTTGAGAGGTAACTTCTTTTCTATTCTTTACTAGATGATGTACCTGTGCGATGTATGGGCCCGATTGTTGCTTTTCTTTTTTCTTCTTCTGATTTTTTTAGTTAATATTTTTTGGTCTATTGCTAATTACACACTTTCTACGCCTTTAGGGAAAGAAGAAAGAGAATAGGCTTTTGTGTAATATCATATAAAACCACGATTACATGTATTGTTATTTATCGTTTGCATTATGTGCATTTTGATTTTTCTGAATAATATTATACTAATAACTTTGAAATACCTGTTGAAGTTTAATGCTTTATTATACAATGATTAGATAATAATTCAAGTAGAATTTAAATTATTTCTACATAGGGTCTACACTTTTTTATTTTTGAAAGAGTATGTCCTTGATTTTCAAGCTTTTTTCTTATCTTCTCATTAAGCAGAAGAGTCGATGTGACATCTTTGAACTCAATGATGGTCTTAGCATGCAAGATGGTTGATGCCAAATTATCGTACGAATATGTGAACGGGTTCATTAGTAAGATAGATTTGTCTTCTTCCTCGATCTTTACTCCGAGTTTAGTGAGCTGTGTGATTAGTCTGTTAAACAAATTTAAATATAACAAAAAAATTTACCTTCACCGATGTGTAGGGCGTATAACTGCTTTTTCAGGTACAATTTGTTTATTACTATTTTGGACATAGATAGACTTTTCAACCTTGTCCAAATGCCATATGAAATATCTTCATCAGTGATGTTATTAACTACATCATCTGATAAGTGAAATATGATATCACTAGTAGTGTTTTCATCCAAATCACCCCAATCCTTAGCTTTCATGGTATCGGGCTTCTTGGAATCGACATCTAGCACCTTATGTAATCCTTGTGTATGAGCAGATCCCATCCTTCTTTGAAATATTGAGAAATCGCTATCTCTATTGAATTTTACTACCTCATACTTTACTCCGGATATTTTTTCAACGAGTACCGTACTCTCGATCGTGAATAGTATTTCTGAAAACAAGCAGAACCTAAGCTTTGATACCAATTATTCAGAATAAATGACTCACAAAAAATAATATTCATGGTAATAAAAGTGAAATAATAACGTAGCACCAAGATCTGGTAATTAACAAGAATAAAAGAGTAACAATGATACCAAATTTTTACGTGAAAAACCCTTCTAAATAAGGAAAAAAATCACGATCCTGAGAAGAAAAACTGATATTATTATAGCAAGAAATTTTACACTTTCTAGGCCCGAGTAATATACTCCAAATACTACTACAACACTCAAAAGAAATAATCCTATTTTGATATTTTTTGACCTCGCTATAATATTGCCCACTCTCTATTTTTCCTACAAACTATTTTTTATATCCTATATGTGATGCCTCATTTTTCTTTCTTCCTATGTTGGTGTGTTGAAAGACGTGAAAGAGTTCTCCTTTTATCGGAGAAAAATACGTTGCCTCCACAGGAGGAGCTTCAATTATCCTCCATTCATTTCCAACTTGGGGCCAAAATAATAGTAGGCGAATGCCTATTACAAATGGAATGGACCCCACACATTTTAGAAACCTAATTTAACTGCTATGATCATGAGGGTGGGGTAGGGGTGCCAAAGAACATGGGAATATATATAGGAGAAAGATATTTTGAGATGAACTTCGTTTAAGAGGACCTCCTTGCTTCAAGTAAAAGGGCAAACTTTTTCCATCTGTGTTATTTTGAGCAAGAATTAGTCGTACTATAGGGAATTCTTTTTATCTTGTGTTCTAAATAGTGGAAACTTGTACTCCCCTGTCCTATTTCAAGTTGAATATTTCCTTTTTAGTGTGTTTCAATAAAAGAAAAAATTCGAAGAATAGTAACAAAAGCAAGAACATGTGATGAAATGTTGGATTGAGGCAAAAAGTCTAGCTGCAATGATAATGAGAGAAAAATAGAATTATAGGATAAGGGACTTGAGGAGGGATATAGATTCCCTGGAACCTAGTTTGTCAATTCAGTTATTATTATATATTAACTTGAAATTATTTAGGAATTCATAAATTTAAAATTGTAAATCCGCCTCTATCTCAACTATATTTGATTGGTCATTGACGCAACTATTTCTTTTGACTATCTTAAAAATATCCCAGTTGAAACAGCTGAAGGAAATGTAGAGGAAGGATAATAGTTAATCAACAAGAATAACAATATGAGAAGGGTGTTTAACCAAAGAATTAGATCCTTTGACCAAAGCTATTTTTAGGATGAACACGAGTTTCTGATAATCCAGGAAATAATAATGAATAAAAAGGAGTAAGTAAATAGACAATAATATGATGCACAGAAAAGTAAAATGTATTGTATTCGTAGTTCAGATGCCTTTACAAGTTATATTTTCTTCCCTTATATAGGGAATTTCTTAATATAACGTCTACCTCTTACAATGATCGCTCATTAATGACTAATTATTACATTAATGGGACGTTACAAAGAATAACCGTAACTGTTGCGTGAAGGTTGTGTAACGTGTGAGTCAATAATTGAGGATCGCTGAATCTGCCCGTAGCTCTGTCCGGATTCATTCTGACCGTGTCTCTTCTTTGTCTCAATCAGGTAAGTTTCTCGTAGTTGATTTCCCCGTAGGTTTATTTAGTCGTGCCTCTTTGCTTCGCACCTCTTTATTGAATCATGTCTAGCTGACATATTTTTCTTGATCCACGTAGCCGGCTGAGTCATTGGGAATTATCATACGTTTGAAAATCTTTTTTACTAATACAGATAGTTCCCCCACTTACCATT
Source organism: Nicotiana paniculata (assembly GCA_005239505.1). Taxonomy (NCBI): domain Eukaryota; kingdom Viridiplantae; phylum Streptophyta; class Magnoliopsida; order Solanales; family Solanaceae; genus Nicotiana; species Nicotiana paniculata. The sequence goes on from ML324003.1 coordinate 104,058, forward strand.
TATTTATCGATTAATATTTGGTAAGTGGATACGTATTTAGGGTGGGAATATTTTTCCGCTGCTTCATCTCGAAACATTGTATCCTTTTCTGAACAGAGGCGTCGCTTGTCACTTCTATTTAATGCTCAAGCCACGTGTTCCCACTGGATTGGTTCTGCAGTTACTCGGCGCCTTTTAGGCTTTTTGCGGCTGCATCAGTCACAAAGTGACACCTTCAATCATGACTTTCTCATCATTATTTTTCTCATGTTTGACGGTTGTCTTCAAGTATAAATACCTCTTTTCTTTTCTTTACTTCCACAAAAAACTTCTCTTATCTTATTTATTTGTAAAGAGTTTTCCCTTATCTTCGTAAATATGTCTTCATCTAACCAACCTAAAGGAGTGATAAATATGGATGATTTGACCCCTTCTTCTGCTCCGACGCGGAGCCGGAGAGGTGGTAGATTGAGGAGTTTAGGCTCTACTCCTTTAAGAGGCTCTTCTTCTTCCCAGATTACTTCCCCTCCTTCTGCTAGGTCCTTAGTTTCTCCAAGAGCTAGGGCTTCTAGATCTTTGTCTAGGGGTAGAGAATATCATGAAACCTTACGCGAACCACGAGTGGATGAAATCATTCCTGCTGAGTTTACCTTCACTAGGGATAGTCAGGTCCTTGTTGATCAGTCGTTATCCCTTGATAGTGTTGATAGGTACCCTACCCTTATTACCGAAAGTTTAGTTCCCCTTGTCCGCGGGGAATGTTCTTGGAAGTCTGATTTTCCTATCATCGTTCCGAATAAGAACCAAATAATAACATCTTACAAGACGGGGTATTCTTACGTTTATACCTACCCTTTTACTTTAGGGTTTAAACCTCCTATTGATCCAGTCATCATTGAATTCTGTCGTTTCTTCAAAATCTGTTTAGGACAAGTTGGTCCTCTTGTGTGGAGGGTTGTTGCGTGTCTCAGATGTTTAGCTACTTTAGCCTCAGTTCCTTTCACCTTTAATCATCTCATTCATCTTTATTCTCCTGCCTTATTTCGTCAAGGGATTTTTACTTTGGCTTCCAGGAGTAAAAGAGTGCTGGTAACCCCTGAAGACGATAAGGATAGAGGTTGGTACCTTCAGTACGTTGCTGCGCCCACTGCTGGTTTAGTGGGTGAAGAAAATCTTCCCTTCCCTGAGAAGTGGAATCGTGCACGTGAGTACATTTTAGCTCACATTTGTTATTTTTTCTTTTTTACTTTAAGTGTTTTATTAACATCGTAGCTATTTCTTATTCTTTCATCAATCATGGGTACTGTTGAGAATGTCTCCGGTATCCGTGGTTGGGTAGAAAAGTTGTTGTCGATTGCTAGATATTTCTTCGTCTTTCAGCAATTATGGGTACTGTTGAGAATGTCGCCGGTATCCGTGGTTGGATAGAAAAGTTATTGTCGATTGCTTCGTTGGAAGAAAGGTATTGGAAGTACTTCTCCGGGAAGTATGGTTGGAAAGTGAAAACTCACGGTAAGTGAAGCTTTTGTTTTCGTTTCTTTTTTTGCTCGAATCTTTTTCTCATTTTAACCCTTTATTTTTTATAGGGTTTCCTATCCGTGGAGTGTCTGCTGCGCCTGTTTCCAAATGTCCCTGGCTCAGGCCCAGGAAATTATTGCTGGTTCTTATTCTTCGAAGAGGAAGGTTGGTGGGTCTAGGACCTTAGAAGAAGAAGAAGAGGAGGAGGAGTCCTTGGTGCACAGGTCCCGTAGAAGGAGGGTGATTTCGGACGATGAGTCTACACCCGTGGATGTGATTTCCGTACCTGAAGTCAGACCTTCTTTCTCCGAGGATGCTTCTCTCTCTCTTGTGCATGATTCTGTGGATCATTTGTTCCGTGAAGGCTTTGGCCCCGCTGTTAATGAAGTTCCCTTAGCTATTTTTCCTCCTTCTTTTAGAGAAGTTCCTTCATCTGCTCCTATTATATCCTCTGCTCCTGTTACTACTTTGTCTGTGGCTTCTTCAGCTCCCCTGACTTCCGTTCCCGTGGCTTCTACATCTCTGCTTGCCTCCGTGCCTTCTATTAGAGAAGTAGGGTCTTCCAGCAAGGAGATGCGACAGGTTCTAATAGAGGTTCCAGCTGGTAGGAGTCTTTTTAAGAAATTCGGCCAGCCTGAGGTGTGGCTGAAGCCCTTCATAGGCCCAACAGAGAGGTCCAAACTGGATAGCCATAGTTCTCTTACCTGGGCTAATGAGGTCGTGCACATATCTTTGAAGGTAAAGTATATTCTTTTGCATTTCATTCTTGTACATGTAATTGTCGTATCTAATTGATTTCCTTTTTGTAGATCAACCTTATAGGCATGAAGCTCATGAAGAGGGTTTCTAATGCGGAGCAGGAAATAAAAGAGTGGCACGCTGAAGCAGGTAACTGGAATGGGCAATATGACAGTCTAAGGATCGACATGGAAGCCTTAGAAGAAGAAAAACGCACCTTGGAGCGACAGATGAGAGTCACAGCAGCGGAGTTAGCAGTGGAGAAGGCTTCTTTCAACCAGGCGGACAAAGACAAGAGCATCCTTGAGTCTTCATTTGCTGAACAGTTGTCCTGTGCCTCAGAAAAAGCTAGGAGTTTAAAAGCTTTACTAGAACAGAAAGAAGAGTACTCAGGCGAGCTTATGCAGTCTATGACTCAGACCCAGGAGGATCTTCGTAATGCCTTGGAAAAAATTCAATTCCTGGAGAAGTCTGTTGCACCTTTAAGGGCCGCCAAAGATGCTGTTGGGGCTGAGAGGGACGGGCTGAGAGCTGAGATCATGATATGGGAGAATGATTACCAAGCTCTTGAAGAGGCGGCAACTGTTAATGTTAGTTGGGCGTACATGAATTCTCGCCTTGACACATTGACGGAAATGAGTCAAGGGGGTTTCGACCTTAATGTTGAAATAGCTAAAATTAAAGAAGCCACGGAGAAGGCTAAAAAAGGTCAGAATATCTCTTCACCTGAAGGTGAGGCTCCTGCTGCTCAAGTTCCCTCGTATCCAGTTGTTCCTGCTCCCTCTGTTGGTGAAGAAGTCGATCCCCCTCCTCAAGACAATTAAGATGTTGGTTCTCCCCCTTTTTTTTATTTGATTGGTGGTTACCCCCAGCTCCATCGGGGGTAAGTTTGGATCTTTTAAAGTCCCCAACTAACAACTTAGGGGCACCTTAATGTACATACAATATATACGGCTAAGTATAATTTTAATACTTAGTTTCTACTTAGCCGTTTTTACATATCAATTCAAAATGTGACTTTTGTTATTGAGTTTCTGTTCTACTCTTTAAGTCTTTTGCATGCTTTATTTTTCGAGGTTTTAGTTTTACCTCTGAGTTTTGCATATACAATTTTAGATTACTCGAACCATTTCATAATAGGCACGGTGTCATATAAAATGTGTGCCTTTTTGTAGTAGGCCTAATTTATGAAAGAGGGCCCTTTTTGATCGACACTTAACGAAGAAGACGTCTCAACTTCATAAAGGTGTAATAATGCAATAGAGTGGTAGGAATTTTTCACATGTTTAAGAATGTTTCTGAGGAAAGTTTTTTGTTTGAACTTTCACAACATTTTACATGTGTATTATCGTCTAAAACTCATGTTGCAACTGTTTTCTTTTAACAGATTTGATATACACTTGTATTTCGTAACTGTTTTTCGTATGTGACAGTTTTTCGAGTTAATACAAGAGAGAAACTGTTTTTCGTTCGTAACAGTTTTTATTCAAGTTGGGGTTTTCACCCGTAACTGTTTTTGTTGACTACATTTTTCAATAAGCATGAGGGAAATGCTCTTACATCCGTAACTGTTTTATTTGATAACATTTCTTTGAATAAGTACAAGGATTTTGATCTTTCATCCGTAACTGTGTTATTTGATAACAATTTTCTATATGAGTACAAATATTTCGTAACTGTTTTTAGTTACAACAGTTTTGGATGAGTACAATGATGATGATCTTTTATCCATAACTGTTTTTGGTTACAACAGTCTTTCTCTTGAATAAGCACAAAGATGCGCATTTCTTCCTCGTAGCTAACATTTTTCCTTTTAACCTGAACATGTTCGAAGGTTTTTTGGATTAGGCTTTGTGTTTAAGTCTTGGCTCTTTCGATTTGCTCGTATCACTTGACTTGTTGGGTAGATGGATCTTCAGGCTCGAGCTTTAACTTTTTGATAGTCTTTTTTGCTTCGTCTTTTCCTGCCATACTGTATAGTCCCCCACGTGTTTGAGCTTTGAAGAATGAAATCTCGAGCACTTGACTATTCCTTCCTTGTGGTCCTTTTCCTGAAAAAGAAAAACATACGGGGACTCGAAGTATATAGTTTTTAGATGATGACTGCTTAACCCTTAAAATGTCCATCAGAAAGTGTAACCCTAGACCGGGAATTCAGTTACTTCCTCGCGTCTTTGCAGGTCTAATATCATCATCTGGTGATGGGTTAGATTTATTCCTATCATCTAAAAAGGTTAGTAAAATTTTAAATGTTCAAAATAAAATTGAACGTGTGATACCTTGACCGGGGGTACTTCTTTTCCTTAGAAGTAGTACTTCTTCAAGTGGATAGCATTCCAACTTGTTGGTAGGATTCTGACGTCCATAGCTTCCAGCTCGTAGGCGCCCTTCCCAACTATGCCTCGGACTTTGTAGGTTCCTTCCCAGTTTGGACTTAGCTTTCCTGTGCCTGCTTCTTTCGTTGATTGAAAGACTTTTTTGAGGACGAAGTCCCCAATCTTGAAGTATCTGAGATGAGCTTTACTGTTGAAATAACGCTCTATGATTTGTTTGTGAGCTACCACCGTATTAGTGCTGCTTCTCTCCGTGGTTCAAGCAGGTCCAGATTTGTCTTCAATTCGTCGTCGTTTGCTTCCTCCATGGCTTTTGTAAACCTTATGCTTGGTTCGCCAATCTCCACGGGTATTAAGGCTTCTGAGCCATAGATAAGTGCGAACGGAGTTTCTCCCGTGGCTATTTTTAAAGTTGTTCTGTATGCCCATAGTACCGCTGGTAACTCATCAGGCCAATTTCCTTTGGCTTTATCTAGCCGCTTCTTTAGATTGTTGATGATGAATTTATTCGTTGACTTAGCTTGACCATTAGCCACGGGGTGGTATGGCGTTGAAGTGATCCGTTTGATTTGCCAGCTTTCGAAGAATTCTGTGATTTGCGAGCCTATGAATTGTGGGACATTATCACACACGATCTCCTTTGGTATCCCAAAGCGGCATATTATGTTTCGCCATAAGAAGCTTTTAACTTCCTTTTCTCGAACCTGTTTGAATGCTTCTGCCTCTACCCATTTTGTAAAATAGTCGGTTAGCACGAGTAAAAATCGTACCTATCCTTTATCTGTGGGAAGAGGTCCCACCATGTCCATACCCCATTTCATGAAGGGCCATTGGGATATTATTAGATGCAATAATTCCGCTGGTCGATGCATGTTATTGGCAAACATTTGGCATCTGTCGCATTTGGATACGAAGTTCTCGGCCTCTTCCTCCATCTTAGGCCAATAGTATCCAGCTTTGATTAGGGCTTTTACCAATGATCTCGCCCTTGAGTGATTTCCACAGTGTCCTTCATGGATTTCTTTCATCACAAACTCTGTTTGGTTAGGTCCGAGGCATTCTACTAGGGGCCCTCCGAACATCTTGCAATATAATGAGTTGCGAATGAGGCAGTATCGTGCAGTTTTGCGGCGAAGTGCTTGAGCTGTTTTCTTATCTTCGGGTACGGTGCCATTCTGCAAAAGTTTTAAGATTTCGTTTCTCCAATCCCAGGTTAAATTGCTGAAAGTTACCTCATCTCTGTCATGGTTGATCGCTGAATGGAATAGATGAACAACAATTGCATTGTCTTTGTTTGTTACTTCCGTGACTGCTGCGAGGTTAGCTAATGCATCTGCTTCTGCATTTTCCTCTCTAGGTATCTATATTACCTTCCATGTTTTGAATTGTCTCACCAGTTCTCGTGACTTTTCCAGATATTGTTGCATCCGAGTCTCTCGAGCGATGTAAGTCCTCTGCATCTGATTTACTACCAGTTGGGAGTCGCTTTTGATTACGATTTGCTCGATTGAAAGTTCTCGTGCGAGTTCTAGTCCTGCAATGACAGCTTCGTACTCTGCTTCAGTGTTAGTTATAGGATAACATTTGATAGCATGTCGTGTCTTTTCACCCGTGGGTGATATTAAGACTATGCCTAAGCCGACACCTTTTATATTGGAAGAACCATCGGTAAATAGGGTCCACAGACCCGGATTACCACTGTTAAATAGTTGTAACTCTTTTTCCACTTCAGGGACAATGCTATTACTAAAGTCAGCGACAAAATCAGCTAAGATCTGAGACTTGATTGCAGTCCTAGGCTGATATATTATTTCATGCTCACTTAATTTTATGGCCCACTTGGCTAATCTTCCTGATAGTTCTTGTTTATGTAGTATGTTTCTTAATGGATACGAGGTCACAACTGTGATTGGATGACATTGAAAGTATGGCCTTAATTTTCTAGATGCCATGATTAGAGCTAAGGCTAACTTTTCTAGATGTGGATATCTAGTTTCAGCATCTAGTAATGTCTTGCTTACATAATAAATAGGAGATTGTTTACCTTTATTCTCCCTTACCAATACTGCACTTACAGCAATTTCCGAGATGGCAAGGTAGACGTACAACCTCTCCCCCTCCTTTGGCTTTGACAGCAACTGAGGTTTTGATAGATAAGCCTTTAGATATTTGAGAGTCTGTTGACATTCTTCAGTCCATTCGAACCGATTTTTCTTTTTGAGAACTGCAAAGAATTTAAAACTTTTCTCCGAAGATTTGGAAATAAATTTTCCTAAGGCTGCAATTCTTCCCGTTAGTCTTTGAACTTCTTTTTTGTTTATAAGTACATCGGGTCTTTCTTATATAACTTTAATTTGAGCAGGATTTACCTCTATTCTCTTGTTTGATACAAGAAAACCCAAGAATTTACCTGATTCTATGCCAAAAGCGCATTTTTCTGGATTCAGCTTCATATTATACCTGCTAAAATGTCAAAGGTAATAGAGAGGTGGTGGAAATGGTCTTCCGCCCGTGTTGATTTTACCAGCATGTCATCGATGTAAACTTCCATCGTTTTTCCCAGATGTTCCTGGAACATCTTGGTCACTAGCCTTTGACAACGTTTTTAAGCCAAAAGGCATGACTTTATAACAATAAGTCCCCCTGTTTGTAATAAAGGAGGTTTTTTCCTCGTCTGAAGGATCCATTTTAATCTGATTATAACCAAAATACGCATCTAGAAAGCTTAACAATTCATGACCTGCGGTGGCATCAATCATTTGATCTATATGTGGTAATGTGAATGAATCTTTGAGGCATGCTTTATTTAAGTCAGTATAATCTACGCATACTCTCCATTTGCCATTCTTTTTAGGTACTACCACGGTGTTAGCTAGCCAGTTAGGGCACGTTACCTTTCGTATCAAACCAATTTTCAAGAGTTTATGTACCTCTTCGTCAATCACTTGGTTCTTGAATGGTCCTTGCATTCTTTTCTTCTGATTAACAGGTACGAAGGATGGATCTTCATTTAGTTTATGAGTCATCACTTCTGGTGGGATACCTGTCATATCAGAGTGGGACCACGCAAAGCAATCTGCGTTAGCCTTTAAATAATCAATTAACTTACCTCTTCGACCGAGGCTCAGCCTCCCGTGCCTATATACACTTTCTGTTCAAGTTTTTGTTCAAACAATGGAACAACTTCTAGCTCTTCCGTAGTTGTTTTGATGTGCTCGTCTTCCTCTGGTTCATAAATGACATCCGGTCTGGAATATACATCCGTGTGGTCCAATGCATCTTCCGTGGTGTCTTGATTCACCTTCTCGTGAGTATCTCCTTCCGTATCTGTTTGAAAACTCACTTCTTTCGTACCTGTTTGGTCAGTAACTTTTTCCGTACCTGTTTGGCCGGTAACATCTGTCTGGGAGATATCTCTATCTTCTGGGTCTTCCGTCTCTACTTTTTTGTTATAATGCACCACATTATTTATATTTCTAGAGGTTTGTTGATCACCTCTAATCTGTCTGATTCCCCATTCTGAAGGGAATTTTATTACCTGATGCAAGGTAGATGGTACTGCTTTCATGTCGTGGATCCATGGCCTTCCCATAATCACGTTATAAGTCATGTCAATGTCAACGACTTGGAATTTGGTGTTTTTAATTATTCCCTCGGCATAAGTGCTAAGTTCGATCTCTCCTTTGGTTATCACTGTAGAGTTGTCAAACCCTGATATGGCTCATGCCTTTGGGATCACTTGATTCCCCAAGAGCATTTCTTCCACGACTCTTAGCAAGACGATATAGACTGAACTACCTGGATCAATCAACACTCTTTTAACGTTAGTGTCATGAATGAGTAAGGATATTACCAGAGCATCATTGTGGGGGAGCATTAGTCCGCCAAAATCTGCATCATGAAAGGTTATATAATCTACGTCTGGATTTTCTCAAACCCGCTTTCCGTGGGTAATTGTGATTTTCGAGGCTAATTTGCAAACTATTCTGTTTACTGCCTCTCCTCCATGTATCACGTTGACGGTTCTTTTTGGAGATGGAGGCCTCGGGGTCTCTTGCCTGTTCTTCATGTATGCCTGTTTACCTTTATCACTAAACAATTCTGTTAAATAGCCCTGTTTCAATAATTGTTCTATTTCACTTTGTAAAAATCTGCAATCTGCAGTCCTGTGTCCATGATCATTATGGAACTCACACCAGAAATTTGGGTTCCTTTTATTTGGGTTTGACCGCATTTCTTTGGGCCACCGAATCTTATCTCCCATATTTCTTAATATTGAAACAAGTTCAGGGGTACTTACATTAAAGATGTGATCCCCAATTCGTGTATTACCTCTAGGTCGTTCATCTTGATCCTTTCTAGATCTAGATAAGGATAAGCCCGTATCTCTGCTTGGTGGTCTATAATCTGACCTGGTGTTTTTGAACCTGGGACGAGTTTCACGTCCCGGTGGTCCCAAGTAAGGATCGTACCTGTTTTTACCTGATCTCTTGTCTGATTCGGAACGTCTGGATCTGGTATGATCTTCATCTCGAATGAGCAATGGTATCTTCTTGTATTCGAAGTTTAGTACTGTACCTGTTATAAACATCATTCCACGTTGTAGCTGGGAATTCTCTCAAGCTTTCTTTGAGTCTCCTCGTGGCTTCTGAGCTTTTGTCATTTTGATTACTTGCAAATGACATGGCTTCCCAATTATCAGGCACCCTTGGTAGTTGCATTCTTTCTCGTTGGAACCTATATACAAATTCACGGAGTAGTTCCGTGTCTCCTTGCTTTATGTTAAATATGTCCTCCATTCTTTTCTCGACTTTTTGCGCACCGGAGTGTGCTTTTATGAAAGAATCTGCAAGCTCAGCAAAAGAATCAATAGAATTTTCAGGGAGAAGAGAATACCAGGTTAGGGCTCCTTTGGTAAGCGTTTCTCCGAATTTTTGGACAAGGACTAATTCAATCTCTTGTTTTGTTAAGTCGTTGCCCTTTTCTCCGGTGGTAAAAGCGGTCACGTGGTCGCGTGGGTCAGTTGTTCCGTCATACTTAGGAACGTCAGGCATTTTAAACTTCTTGGGTATAGGCAAGGGTGTAGCTCTTGGTTTCCAAGGTTGTTGAGAATATCTATCAACATCAATGCCTTTGATAACATGTGGTACTCTAGGAATTTGCTCGATTCGATCGTTTTGTTCCTTCACCTGTTTTTGCAAGGTTAGTAGTAAATTTTGTAATTCAGAGTTATTAGTCATACTTGGTCTCGCTTCGAGAGATTTGTTAGGAGTGTCATCCCTTGCTGAGTTTACCAACCCAGACTGAGGATTTTCCACGGTGATAGTGTTATTGAGAGGTGGTGTCAGTGATGCAGGTGATGCCGCTGGTAATCCCCTTGCAAATTCTTGCAAAGCTTGGCCCACATACTCTGCAATCATTTGCTTTACCCGATCTTGTTCTACCGTTTGATCATTATTATTGTTGTTGTTATTGGATCTTTCTGGGGATAGTTCCCTTGAACCACGTGGGGTTCCTGAAGGTGATGGAACTGGTGTTCCATTCCTCTGCTGGTTGTTGTCGTTGGAGTTCGACATAGTTCAGAGGATATCTCTTGAAAAGCAAACAAAGATTATCAGATTTCCCGGTAACGGAACCAATCTGTTTAACTAAAGAATTAGATCCTTTGACCAAAGCTATTTTTAGGATGAACACGGGTTTCTGATAATCCAGGAAATAATAATGAATAAAAAGGAGTAAGTAAATAGACAATAATATGATGCACAGAAAAGTAAAATGTATTGTATTCGTAGTTCAGATGCCTTTACAAGTTATATTTTCTTCCCTTATATAGGGAATTTCTTAATATAACGTCTACCTCTTACAATGATCGCTCATTAATGACTAATTATTACATTAATGATACGTTACAAAGAATAATCGTAACTGTTGCGTGAAGGTTGTGTAATGTGTGAGTCATTAATTGAGGATCTCTGAATCTGCCCGTATCTCTGTCCGGATTCATTCTGACCGTGTCTCTTCTTTGTCTCAATCAGGTGAGTTTCCGTAGCTAATTTCCCCGTAGGTTTATTGAGTTGTGCCTCTTTGCTTTGCACCTCTTTATTGAATCATGTCTAGCTGACATATTTTCCTTGATCCACGTAGCTGGCTGAGT
>ML324006.1:0-47111 GCA_005239505.1 Nicotiana paniculata
CCCCGGATTATATTTGCAACGCCCGTTTAGTCTTTTATTAGACATAGTTGAGCGTGATCATTGCTCCAAATAGAATAAAGTCCATAATGGACATAGTCTATGGAACGCATGAAGCATAATAGTCTATCGGTTTCAAAGATAAAACTTGTTGAAGGAGTGGAGCAAATGATAAAGATGGTCATAAGAAGGAGGTAAGTGTTCTAGAAGAGAACCACTACATAACGCTCTATAAGACCTCATGGAAGAGGCTCAGGTACATGAAAATAATGAGATCTCGATAAGTTATGTCTTTAGTGTGTGATGATGGAACCGATGTAAAATGATCATCGATGATATTGTTGATATAATGTAGCGCTCAATATTATTAATATTGACGAGGATCTTGAGCTCAAATCTGTCATGAAATTTGGACAGATAAATAATTGACCAAATGAAAAATGCGCAATGAAAATTGACTTCACCTAAAAAATATGAAGTTGGACGGATAGTCCCAACACCTGAAAGTGAAATGAAAAATCAAGTTGATAGAAATAAAGACGACTTGTGGCACAAAATTTTTCGTAAATATCCTGGCAATAGTTATATGGAGATATGTTCTCCTGTGGTGGATGAAATCGTTTTCAGGTTTATTTTTCAATACATTTGATATGCATATAGTGAAAATCCTTGAAGGATTTAAATTATTCTGAAGCATATTAAGGTTCCCAAGAAACCTATTAAATAAAGCTCCATCAATTCTTTATGTGGATTAGATCAATCATGACGTACATGATTTATTTTTGTGTTTAGTGCAATTGGTGCACTAATGTATCTTGCTATAACCATAAGTATAACAATATGCTAGTGAGATATAATTGTACTCTTATGTAGAGATATTAAAATACTATTACTGTTATATTGCAAAAGAAGTCCTTGATATAGATTTGTTTATTCTAACAAATATTGTCAAGGTTATGGTGGTTATACAAATGCAGGGCATGGTTCGTTATTCAGATAATCTATTTGGCTGTGAGGGTACTCCCAAATTATGATATTTAACAAGATTCCAATTACATTGAAGATGATACTGCATAAATAGTTCAATTGAAAGAAGGACTATCGAAGGAGACAAAATAAAACGTATTTCACCAAAGTTCTATTTCAGAAATGATTGATGTTCAACAAATTTATTCAAGTGATAATTTGACAAACTTCTTCACAAAACATTGCCAACCTCAGCAATTGAGAAGTTGTTATACATGATTGGAATTCATCGTCTCTAAGATATCAAGTGATATTTTTTCAGGGGAGTATAATACGCGCTGCATTCTTTTTCCCTTAGCACAGGTTTTGTCCCAATGAGTTTTCCTAGCAAGTTTTTTAGCGAGGCAACAAACAATGCGTATTACATGATATGTGTACTCTTTTGCCTTCACTGGGATTTTTTCCTACAGGATTTTTTCTAGTAAGGTTTTAACGAGTCACATTATCTATAGACATCCAAGAGGGAGTGTTATGAAATATTATAATTATATTAGTGGATGTGTATAACTCCTAAAGAAGTTAGCCCCACTACTCTTCTCCATTAACCTCTCACTACTTCTTACCATTATGATTGTAACTCCCACACCTCCATAACCTTCATGATCTTCCCCATGATCCCAATAGTTAATACCATGTTCATGGCATCCCTATATCATCCTATAAATAGAGGGTTTGGGCAACACATTGTAAATGCTTGAATACATGGAAGAAATAAGAATCTCTCCTCTCTTTCTCTCTATATCTCTTATCTATTTTCTTGTTTTATGTTATTGCTTTGAGTTTAGTTTTTTAACGATAAACTTTCTCTTCTTTCCCCCATTCCAATTTACTTTATTTTTGCAATTACTGACATTTCTTTTTCTCTTTTTATTACTTTTTTTCATTTATTTGTCTCATTAAGGCAAGATAAGAGAAAGATAAACAAAACTTTAAACCCTTTAACAGTTTTTCGAACGCACCCACTTCTCTTTGGCTCTTTGTCCATATAGAGGTTGTTTCTTATCGTATTTATCCGTCCATTAATCAAGGGTTTAAGACTTTGTCCTCCACTCCTTGATAATCTCAATCAGAAAATCAGAAAAAGGGTGAGAATTAAAATTCAATTCAAGCTAGATAGATTGAAAAGAAAAGATATTGGCTCTCTTAATATTTTTGTGGCTCACTGAACAAAGTTTCGATACTTTGAAAAAGTGGAAAACAAAAAAGATTTCGCAATTGTAAGCAATAATGTTATTATTCGTCGTTTTTCAACATCTGAAAAGTCATTCAGCATAGTTGTGATTTGTGACTAAATTTATTTATAATAAAAATATTAGTAGTAGTTCACTATGACTCATGACTAGAAGTCTTTTCTTGTAATGATAATATTAGCCGTAGTTTCTTATTAGCTTACTTTTTTTACTATTGTATTTGGATAGTTGTGCACTTATAATATATGATTGGTCGCAACCTTATGTTATAGGTAGTTAGTACCCGCGACCTGATAAGTATGGATTTGTTACTATTTTTAAAGATAAAATATATAGATATGATTAATTATAATTAATTAAAAAATATTGTTCTGGCACAGTATAAAATATAAATAAAAAATTTCAAGCAAGAATATATCCAAATCGAGATAGTATTATAGAATATACCAAGCTTCAGTAATTATTCCAATAGAAAGAAACTACTCCTCACGAACTAAGAAAAGCTAAAAAGAAATTTTGAAAGACTAAAATATATAAAAGACTAAGAAATATTTTTACTAAAAGAAAAATAAGAAAGACACCAAGACCAGTTCTTGTGTCTTGCTCTCGCAAAAGATCAATAGATGATCATTTTACAAAGTAAGCTTGCTTATTTATGGCAAAAGATGACATTTGGTTACTTCCTACTTTGGCCAAAGTGAGATTACTTTGGCATCAATGATTTTTTCTCTTCAATTTCCACATAATATATTGGCAAGATGACATCTTTTTTTGCTTCTTACTAGGGTGTAGGTGAGATTAGTTTGGCTAAAGTGGCTCTCTCTTTTATTTCTCACATGTCATATTGGCAATTGGTATTTTCTCTGCAGATGAAAATCTTTCAATATGTTTTGGTCAATATGAGATATATTGGCCAAAGTGGGTTTTTCTTCCATTTGATATCTAATTTTTTTTCTTTTCTTTTTCTTTTAATGTATTTTTCTTCCTGTAAGATTTATTAGAAAATGTACCGGAATAAGATATTATTGTAGACGTTTAAAATTTTACTAAATTTAAATCATAAATTAAATATATACTAGTCAAAATAAATAGTATGGGCTAGTATGATCGGTTCAATTATTTAAATCTAATTAAATTGATTTAAATAAGGGTCCAATCTCTTATTGGGCTAGCCCATTAGTTGTTCTTCTATCAATTGGGTCGACCCATGATCCTCAACACTAATAACCCACTAAGGTCTCCTTTGAGGCTACTCCATCACTCACCTATATAAAGGGATCACAAGAGGAGGCTAGAAACGAATCAAGTAAGCAGAAGAAAAGGCTAAAGAAGCTCTGAAGAATAACATCAAGTTTAAGATTAAGCTCTCAAGCTCTTAAACCATCATTCGTGAGGAGAAGAATCAAAGGACTACATCTATTTATATTTGAGAAATTCTAGAGATTGTAACCCCATCACTTGAAATCGAATATGATATTTGTTGCTATATTTCTTGTCTTGACTATTATTTTTCAGGAACGAAATTTAGTTGTTACAAACTTTTGCATGCCCAGTCTCTACCTCTTATATCTTCTCAACTCTCAACATTCAAGATCACTAAGATGGCTTCAAAGAAAATCGACTCAAAAGTTGCTGACAAGTTTTCTTCTGATGTTGAAAGTATCCTGAACGTTACTGTGGGGAGTCTTAGGCCTATCACCCGAAGCAATGCGAGCGTATTGGGACAACAAGTACTCCAAGTGTCGTCTGCACCAATGCATGTTTTGAGATCTTCATCATCCAGAGAAGAAAGGTCCTCTGGTAGCAAATCAAAAAGATGAGATAATATTGCAGAAGTTGTGGAGAAAGCTCATCCTAAACTTACTTTATACAATACCAAGAGTCAGCTTACCCAACCTGATGATGAAGTTTTAAGTGTTGGATCTACGCCAACCTCGCCACATGACATGTTCCAAACTGAGTTCAATCCATGGGAATATCTTGGTTACTCTTCAACATCTGCAATAATCATGGAGGCATATGACTAACACTTCAACAATAGAGAAGCAACTCGCAAATCTGACAAAGGCTATTGAGGGCTTAACAAAGTATGTTCAAGATCAAGATGTCCGTATCGCAAAATTGACAGGCATAGTAGAAAGCATGATGGATGGAGGATCAAACCATGCACCTGGAAAGCTCCCAGAAGTCCACGAGAAGGTTGATTCTCCAACAAAACAAGTTTCATCTGCCAAAGAACTTCATGTCTCCTATGAAGGATCAATTCCAATCAAACAATTGAAGGAATTCATCATGGGAACTATCAAGGATAATTATGAGGTCACCACAAAGTCTTCTCTCACGTACGCAAATCCGTATACTGTAATAATCGATAGCTTGAAGATGCCTTCCGGTTATCAACCTCCCAAATTTCAGCAGTTCGACAGCAAGGGAAATCCAAAACAGCATGTGGCGCACTTCATTGAGACATGAAACAATGCTGGGACTTATGGAGATTACCTTGTCAAGCAGTTCGTCCGCTCACTAAAGGGGAATGCTTTTGATTGGTACACCAACCTCGAGGCTGGATCTATTGATAGTTAGGAACAATTGGAGCAAGAGTTTATCAATATCTTTTATAGCACAATACATACTTTGAGCTTGGTGGAACTTACGAACACTCGTCAACGGAAAGATGAACTAGTTATAGACTTTATCAATCGATGGAGGAATGCAAGCCTCAACTGCAAAGATAGGCTAAGCGAAACTTCTGGCATAGAGATGTGCATCCAAGGAATGCATTGGGACTTAGTTACATCTTACAAGGAATTAATCCTAGGACATTTGAAGAACTTTCTACCTGTGCTCATGATATGGATTTGAGCATGGCTTCTGCGGGAAATGAAAGGCTGCCCATCTACAAACCTCGCAAGGGAATAGATAAGAAAGAAGTCAAGAAATGGATCAAGTTCGTACCAAAGAATGAAAGCAAAGAATCCATGGACGTCAATGCCTCTCCTGTGAAGTTTACTACCAAGGTGATCAAGAAACAAAGTATGAAAACAACTTCATCTCAAGACAATGCAAATCGGAAGTTGACTCTCAAAGAACTCCTCGAGCTAAAGCTTATTGAGCTGCTAGAGATGAAGTTGAAAAAATCAATGACCCAAATTACTGCAAATACCATCGGCTTGTAGGTCACCCTCTTGAGAAGTTCTTTGTCTTCAAGGAAAAAGTTATGGATTTGGCTCGGCAAAAGAAAATCGAGCTTGAAGATGAAAAGGCGAGCACAAACCATGTCTCTATTGCTTTTGGCTCATTCGATCCAATTGGGATATGCACCTATTAAGGGAATAAAGATGAAGAATTGTTAGAGGATGAAAAAGTCCAAGTTGATCAACCTGTTGAAGAAGGTTGGACCCTGGTGACTCATCGAAGACATTGTAAATTGAGTCCGCAAAAAGGATCAACGAATCAACCTATAAGGAATGAGATGGTGAGAAGACCGAAGAAGCAAAAAATGGTTAAGAACCCAAAGAAGGTGAAGATAAAGACACACCATCACCAAAAGCCACGCTACCCGGTGACTTTGGGAGAATTCTTGTTGAGTTGGTTTCGCATGAGGATTTCTGACGATGATGACAATGCCTTGTGTTGTAATGCTGATAAAGAAGAAGAGGAAAATAATGAAGTCACATCAACACCGTCTCCATCACCGTCTAAGAGTTTTATTGAGTCCGTCTTCCAAAATCAGATATCTGTAATGCAAAAATTACCTTCACTGAAGACGATCTCCTACTTGGTGAGATACCACACAATCACCATTTGTTTATGGTGGGTTATGTGCTCGAGCGGAGGATAAGCAGAATCTTGATAGATGACGGATCTGTAGTTAACGTTCTTCCCTTTCGCATAATGAAAGAACTCGACATCTCAACTGAAGAACTTTTTGAAAGTCGTTTGATGATTCAAGGATTCAATCAAGAGGGATAAAGGGACATAAGGGCTATCAAACTGGAAATCACCATGGGAGATATGCAATTAAGTGCATGGATGCATGTGATTGATGCAAAGACTTCATACAATTTGTTGTTTGGCAGGCCGTGGATACACGAGAACAAAGTTGTCCCATCAACTTACTACCATGTTTGAAGTATAATAAAGATGGATTTGAAAAGAAAATAGTTGTTGACGACAAGCTGTTTGTTGAAGCCGAGGCATACTTCGCTGATGCAAATTCTACTTGAAGAACTACATCGTAAAAGGAGTTGATGACATCACAAAGGCCTAAGGTGATAATATCGTGTCTAAAAAGGCTGAAGTAGCTTCTGGTGAAGATAAAGTTACAATAGAAGCATACCAAGTTTCAAAAGCTCATAAAAAGAATGTTGCAACTACATGCAAGAAAATAACTCATTTGTTTTGTTACGTCCCAAAAGTAAAGAAATATGAAGGAGAATCATTAAGCCTCCAAAAAGATGCGCTAAAAGAATTAACATCTCCTGTCAAGCAGATTGCTACTATAAAGTTGTCTTCAAAGCTGCTGGAAAGGTTGGTGGCTCCTAACATGCCTCAAAACAAGGCACTCCACACAAAGTGCACAAATTAAGGTTTTGATACGAATGCTTACAGGTTGTTCGCAAAGGCTGGATATGATCCCAACGAACTATCTAAGCTAGGGAAGCTCCTACCTGAAGCTATTAAGGAAAGCAAACACAAAGAAGGATAAGGAGTATGTGGTGAAGCAATCACGTGAGGACCTGGTTACAAACAACCCCTAGTTCGCATCTCCATAAGAAGAGCAAGTAGTAACTATATCACGATGGAAGATGAACCCGTTGATCCTAATAACATACCTTCTGTCTTTGATCGACTAGGAGAACTAACTACAAGAACTTCTGTATTTGACAGGTTGGATCCATTGCAAATGAAGAAGAACAAGTCCCAAAGAAATTATAGAAAAATAAGAAGACTTGTGTCATCTAGAGTCCAAAGCATCTCCAAAGAGTGTCGAAGTCTGATCCCTTCTAGAATGAGGTGACAATCAGAACTTCTGATTTTATGCGGAAATGTACTCAAAATGAAGACTCACATAGTGGTCCACACTAGAGAGCGTGAAGAAGATGAAGAAAGTGTAGGATCTTCATATCACATTACTGCAAATGAGGCGCAATACACTTCATTTCTAAGAAAGGTCGACGAAAATTTGGGAGACGCCTCTTGGTGTGGCCATATATCTTTCAATGATGGTGATCCCCAAGAAGACGAAGATGTCAAGGCCGCTCCTTCGGAACTAGAATAAGGAATTAAAATGACAGTTGATGCAATGAAATAAGTCAACCTTGGCATTACGGAAGACTCCAGGACAACCTATGTAAGTGCCCTACTAACCTCAGATGAAAGAAAGCACTTATGTGGAGCTACTCAAAGAATATAGAGATGTCTTGCTTGGAGATACAAAGAGATGTCTAGTTTAGATCCTAAAGTAGCAGTTTATCATCTCGCTGTCAAGAAAATAGCTCGTCCTGTTAAGCAAGCCCAAAGACGCTTCAGGCCAGAATTGATCCCATCAATTGAAGTCGAGGTTATTAAACTCATTGAAGCTGGTTTCATTCTGGAGATTAAATATCCTACATGAATTTCAAGCATTGTTCTTGTGAAGAAGAAGAATGGCCAAATTCGAGTTTGTATCGATTTTAGAGACCTCAATAATGCATGCCCTAAGGACGAATTTCTGCTCCTCATCCTAAAGCTTATGATTGATTCCACCACCAGATACGAGGCGATGTCTTTCATGGACCGATCATATGGCTACAATAAAATAAGTATGGCACCGAAAGATGAAGAGCTTACTACATTTCACACTCCTAAAGGCATTTATTGCTATAAAGTAATGCCTTTCGGCTTGAAGAATTCCACTGCCACATATCAAAGGGAAATGCAGAATATCTTTGACGACATCCTCCACAAGAATGTGGAATGGTATGTGGATGATTTAGTGGTGAAATCAAGAAAAAGAGGAGACCACTTGCAAGACTTAATAACGGTGTTCGAATGGCACCAGAGATATCAACTTGGAATGAACCCGTTTAAATATGCCTTTAGGTTACATCTGGAAAATTCCTTGGCTTCATTGTTTGACATCGAGGGATTGAGATAGATCAAGACAAAGTTGAATCAATCTTGAAGATTCCCGATCCCAGAAATATACATGAACTGAAAAGTCTACAAGGAAAATTGGCATATCTTAGAAGATTAATCTCAAATCTAGCAGGGAAGTGCCTACCTTTTAGCCATCTCATGAAGAAGGGTGTGCCTTTTGATTAGACTAAGCTTGAAGTAACATATTCCAAAGCATCAAATCCTACTTGATGAAACCTCCGGTTCTGGCAGCGCCTATGTTAGGAAAGCCATTGATTTTATATATTGCAGTCGAAGAAAGGTCAGTTGGAGCCCTTTTGGCCCAAAAAAAATGGTGAAAGTAAAGACAATTCTCTATACTACTTGAATAAGATGATAACCCCAAATGAGCTAAAGTATTCTCCGATCAAAATATGGTGTCTGGCATTGGTTTTCGCAATCAAAAGTCGAAGCACTACTTTCAAGCTCATGCCATTCGTCTTGTCTCAAGGGCGAACCTGATCAAGTTTGTTATGTCAAAACCTGTCCTCAATGATCAACTAGCAAGGTGGTACCTCCGATTTCAACAACTCGAGATTGTGTACATCCCACAAAAAGTTGTGAAAGGACAAACTTTGGCAGATTTCTTGGCGGATCATCCAATTCCTGATAATTGGGAATTGACTGATGAACTACCTGATGAGGATGCAATGGTCATCGAAGTGCAACCACCTTGGAAAATGTATTTTGATAGTGTCGCACATCGTTAAGAAGTTGGCGTAGGTGTCGTGTTTGTCACTTCTCAAGGAGAGGTCTTGCGATATTCCTTCACCTTAACACAACATTGCTCCAACAATGTTGCGGAATATCAGCACTCATACTTGGGCTTGAAATTGCCATTGATATGAGACAACTCCAATTAAATATTTTTGGAGACTCTGAGTTAGTGATCAATCAATTTCTAGATAGCTACGAGGTTAAAAATCCAGAATTACGTCCTTATCATGGTTAGGAGAAAAAATTAACTGGATGGCTTGGCAATGTAACTCTTATTCATATACCAAGGAAGGAAAACAATAAAGCCGATGCCTTAGCTGCTCTAGCTTCGACATTGACTCTGCCCGGCCAGACACAAATCACTATTTTCCAAAAAAGGATAGTACTACCAGACGAGAACGAGGATGAAGAAAGCAAGCTCGAACGTTTGGTAGCTGTCACTGAAGCTAAGAAGGTTTATTGGCGACAAACCATGATCAACTACTTATGTTATGGGATACTTCCTGAAGATCCAAGGAGAATGATCGAAATTCGGCGACATGCCCCTCACTTTCTTTACTATAAAGATACTTTGTATCGAAGATCATTTGAGGGAGTTATCTTGAATTGCTTAGAGGAAGATGAAGCAACTCAAGTTATGCAAGAGGCATACTTTGGAGTTTGTGGATCACATCAATCCGGGCCGAAGCTCCACTTTCACAATAAGAGTACGGGTTACTACTGGCCGACAATGGTGAAAAACTGCTCAGATTATGCTCAAATATGTAAGGCTTGCCAGTTTCACATAAATTTTATACACCAACCACCTAAAATGTTACAACCTACTGTTGCATCTTGGTCATTTGACGCTTGGGGATTGGATGTTGGACCACTTCCAAAATCTTTTGGAGGACATCTATACATCTTGGATGCTACTAATTACTTCTCAAAATGGGCTGAGGTCGTCGCTCTCAAGGAAGTGAAGAAGGATAATACTACAAACTTCGTTCGAGTGAACATCATCTATCGTTTCAGCATTTCTAGTTATATAATAACAGATAGTGGCAAGTCGTTCGATAACAAATTGATGACCAAGATCTGTGAGCTTTTTTTCTTCAAGCAACGTAATTCATCAATGTATTATGCTGCTGCAAATGGACTAGCCGAAGAATTTAACAAGACACTTTTCAACTTGTTAAAGAAGTTCGTCTCCAAGTCTAAAAGATATTTACATGACAGAACGAAAGAAGCTTTGTGGTCTTATCGGATGACTCATCACACGTCAATGCGAGAAACTCCTTATTCTCTTATTTATGGAGTCGAATAAGTTCTTCCTCTTTAGCGTCAAATACCATCCTTGCGACTCGCTGTCCAAGAATGTCTTACTGAAGAAGAAAATGCTCGTCTGCGCCTTGAAGAACTAGAGTCCCTTGATGAAAAAAAGGCTAGAAGCTCAACAAAGTCTTGAATTTTATCAAGCTCATCTTTCTCGTCCTTTAAACAAAAAGGTTCACTTGAGGTCCTTCCAAGTTAGCGATCAAGTTCTTGCATTAAGAAGACCTATTATCACCTATCGCAAATCTGGGGGAAAATTCACTTCAAAATGGGATGGTCCATATGTTGTGCAAGAAGCCTATTCAAGTGGACCTTACAAGCTGGTGATGTAGATGGCATGAGAATTGGCCCTATCAATGGAAAATTTTGAAGAGGTATTATCCTTGAAGATGATACGCTCATTAATGCACGAGCCTAAACTGCATGTTGCTATGCTCCTGGCCCGCATGAGCCTATACTGTGAACGACACCCAAAAAAAAGGAGTCTGCTAGGTTGAAAACCTCGAAAAACGTGACGTAGGCAAAAGTTAGGACATAAAAAAATTCGCTAGGTTGAAAACCTTGAAAGAGGCGGCCTAGTAAAAAAAAAAGTCTGCTAGGTTGAAAACCTCGAAAGAGGCGGCCTAGGCAAAAGTTAGGACATAAAAAACAAATCTCACTTATTTTGAACTGCCTTATGACTTGATCATCTTCACCGAGGTACGTAGGCAGCTTAGAGTTTCATTCTAATTTCAATCGCATGAGTAAAACATTTACTTATTTTGAAATTCGTTATGACTTGAGCTTCTTCACTGAGGTGCGTAGGCAGCTTAGAGTTTCATTCTAAGTTCAGTCGCATAAGATTAAAAAAATGTATTTCAACGGGACATGATCATCAAAATTTGAGTTGAGGCATTACGTTGATTACTCCAAATAGGCGTACATTGCAGAAAGAAAGAGGGCAATTTGTGTCGAGCCAAAATGGACATTTCATTGCTTCAATACTACAAGGATCTGATGCATCACGTCAAGAAAATAAAAGGATGAAAATATTTATACCTCGTCCTATATGAAGAATCTAAGTCATAAAAGTAATTGACGTGATGGATTAACGCTAACTTGTCTTGAATATATTTCCAAGTCCTCTTCATTTCTTCAAAACATGAGGCTACCACATAAGCTTTACGTAGCTGAATTCAATGTGAATTGTTCCTCCATCATATGGAACTTTGGAATTTCTAATTTGGGTTTTGAAAGGTCAGGCGATACATGATCTAGAACTTTGACTAAGCCAGAAGGTTTTATGCCTCAAAGACTTCTATATGCATGCGAACCTGAAAGTTTACGGCACTTAGGTCGAGTTCAGGAATTTTCTGTTGACAGTTCAAAAGAAATTATGCCATAAAATTTATATGCTTTGTAAAGTACACGAATCTGAAAGTTTACTGCTGTTAGGTCAAGTTTGAAATCTTTTATTGACATTATGAAAGGATTTATACCATGAAATTCATATGTATTTTATATTTCCGATTCTACTTTCTGACAGTGCAAACGGATTGTAATTCCGACACTCCTAACTCTAGATACAATTTTTTTCGCGAAAAGTACGCGAATATGAAAATTCGCTGCAGTTAAGTTGATTTTGCGAATTTTCTGCTGATAGCCTAGAAGGAGTTATGCCATGAAATTCATCGGTACTGCAGGTATCATAGTTTACTTTCCAACGGCACAAACATATTGCAATTCTGACACTCCAAGCTCAAGATACGTTTTTTTTTGCTGAAAGTACGCGGATCTGGAAGTTTTCTGCAGTTAGGTCATGTTCGGAAATTTTCTGTTGACAGTCCGAAAAGGGTTCTGCCATGAAATTTATATGAGTTTTAGATATCTGAGTCTACTATTTGAAACTGCAAACGGATTGTAATTTCGACACTCCTAGCTCAAGATATAATTTTTTTCGCTGAAAATACACAAATCTGAAAGTTCACTACAGTTAAGTCGACTTCGTGAATTTTCTGTTGATTGTCTAAAAGAAGTTATGCCATGAAATTCGTAAGTACTTCAAGTCTCTGAGTTTCCTTTCTAACACTACAAACGAATTTTAATTTCGGCTCCTAGCTCAAGTTATGACTTTCTTTAACAAGAGCGCGCGGAGCAACAAGGCCAACATACACGATACATGCTGAAATTTAAGAAAGAAATAATTGGGAGTAACAGAGAAAATCCAGGTCTCAAAGAGAGTTATCACATACTAAAAAATAAATATACTTTTATTGCGCCAAGAAATAAGTACTCCATTACATGATATTAGTTAGAAAAAAAATAGTAAGTCGAGAATCCTAAGAAAAAAAAAATCTATAATCATGGAAAAGGTTTGAAGCTAAGGATTTGTTGGCGGCTTGTCTCAACTACCCATTTCAGGAGGGTTGATTGTTGTGCTTCATCATCAGATAATGGATGATTCACGTCAATGGTATAAATTTCCCCTTCTGTAATGGCAATATTCTCTTGACTTTTAGCCAACTTCAATTGTTGTTTATCCAAGAGTGTGATGATATTTTTTTTTTCTGGAGGCCAAGGTAGCTACCTGTTGTTCGACACTCGCAAGATTGTCTTGAAATTTTTCTACAAACTCATTCACTTTTTTATATTCTTGTTTTGCACCATTGAGGCGTCGTCATGCATAAGAAAATGACTCTTGGTGAAATTATTTAGTCATCTTGGACGATCTTAAAGTATCATAATCCACTTACATCTTGAAGAAATCCTCAACAAGATCCTCTAAGCAGAAGTATCAATAATATTTTCTTTCATAATTTCCTCAAGAGTCAAAGTGATACTTTCCTCCAACTTTGTGAGGTTATCTAGAGAATCAAGAGAGAACTCTTTGATCCATTCACACAATGTATGCTACATTATCTTAATAAAAGAAAAGTTTATACGGGATATAGCATCTTGTGGTTTGAAGTTTGGAGCATCAAGACACAACGGTTATGGAGTAGGCTCAAAGACTTTTTGGCATTTTGCTTGACTTGAGGTAGTCTTCTGTTTACTCATCAAGGCTGGCTTGGAAAACATAACATCTTATGAAAGAGGAAGGTGCAACTCTTTAGATAAACTCAAATTTATCAATTGAGCCTTGTTTTCAGTATGATGTTCAACACCATCAAATGAAGTGTGAGTATTTTTGCGGCCACACCGAAGGAGATTAGGCTTGTAATACAATCCTCCACCATGTTGTAACCAAGTACATCATCATACAACTCATCGACGTGCAACTACAATTTAAAAACAAATAAATTTAGTGTTCAAAAAAGGGGAAAAAGAGTAAATTTGAAAGAAATAACATTTACTCGTTTCTTCAATTCAGAAAACAACATCGTTGAGCTAGGATCACCCTCAACAAGAAATCCGGTATCGATACCAGGAGCATCCAAGTCAGCAAACTCACTGTGGCTCGTGTCCTTAGCCTTCTTCTTTGAACGATTCCAATGTATGTCGTGACTAACAACACTCTCGTTCGAACTGGAAGTCGCACTAACATTCACAATCTCACTGGGAAAAACAGAAGGTTGAGTTATGTCCTTGTTTGTTGGCACGACGTTGGTTGTCTTCGTAACATATTTGTTTGGTGAAGTAGGAAGCGCTTTCCTTTTGCAAGGATTGTTTGTCACCTCCACAGTGGTAGCAATTGTCTTGGAAGTCAACAAAACATGTTTAGCTCCTTTATCCACACGGGCATCCCCGCCCATCGAAGGGGTAGACTTGGATAAGACCTTGGTGCTTTGCGAAGGATATTTCTATCTTAACTTGGACTTGGAAGAATTGGGAGACCCTTGTGAGTGTTCTTCACCTTTGGACGATAAAGGAATATCATCTTCCCTTGGAACTTTCAAAATGATGTGAGTACTTTGTCGGAAAGAGTACACTTGACGAGCTGACCACCAATCTGCATACTCACGAGTCATTAGAGGACCCTCTTCTTATGGACACGTAGGGACGATGACCTTTGACGAGCCTTCAAGACGAACACATGAGTACCAGAATTGCACTAGCATTTTCAGTGAGCCGTCATAAGGTCGCTCAGTGAGGTTGCCAGGAACATCTTGACAAAAGCCGAATTGATGACTAAACCTATGGGGGCTATAAGATTCCATAATATGAACTTCATCATGCCTAAGGGTGATGAATCTTGATCTAAGACTTGTAAAAAAGTCGCTCCAAGAATTCGATTATTGGTCACGATCGGTAAGATGTTATTCCCCCATTTGTACCATAGACAAATGTGAAGTTGTCGCACACTAACTTGTTGAAACAATTCGCGGGCATTACTAAGGTCAAAATGCTTGGCCATCTTCTCACTAGAAACCTTGCACATGTGCGGACCTCATTGTGGACGCTTAACACAATAGTAGGTGTCAAAATATATTCCTATCCATCCATATACATAATGAATAGGAAAAAGTTCTTTGCAAGCTCCCAAATCTTGAGAAGTGGAGATCTCCTTCAAGACATGGTAGATACTTGCAAGGACTGGAACCTCCAGGGAAAAAATCTCTCCATGAGCCATCAAACTCGCGATTTTGAAGACACTATCACAAATGTAGTCGATCTTCTTGTTGGGTAACACAAATTTGCAAAGCCAACATGCAAGGAAAGCCACCAAATAAGTCTCAGATCTAAGTGACTCCTCCACGCCAAGCTCAATAAAGGGGGCATTCTCCTCATCGATTCGTGGCAGGAAGCTCGCGTCAATATTTCCAGAAGGATTATGATTCAACTTCAGTCTTGTAGTCTGATTTCTTGATAACTTTTGCGGAGGCTTGGCATACCTACTCGGACTCAAAACAAAAACTACACCCAATCATGAATGGAGACCTCGTGGATATCATCCTTCATGATCTTGTAGAACGCTGAGAATAGGTGTAGGCAACTTCTTGGGAGGAAAGGTTTTCCTTGATCATCTGCTTGTGTCAACTCCTTATCTGAGGGGATAACTTCGTCGAAGAGGGATCCATGCACTGGAAGGCCTCCGATTGCTCTCAAGTCCCATAAAGATATGGAGAGTTCACCAATAGAGGTATAAAATGTGTTGGTAGATGGACACCAAAGCTCGCAAAAGGCACGAAGGACATTTTCATTGTAGTCATACGTGAATAACGAAGCAAAGACGACGTCATAGACCTTGATGCCATCCAAAGTCAACTTATTACGGGCAAAAATATCTTCAACCCACTCCCAATATTTAGACGTATAGAAAACATCACCAAATCTAGAAGAAGGAACACTCCAAGTGGCGAGACGTTCATCGTGATCATGGTGAGGAGGACTAGTAGACACGACCTTCTGATGGATAGAGGACTTCAAAAGTAGAACCTTCATGTTGGTTGCTTTTCCTGAAAATCTGTGCAATGCATCCTTTGTCTCTCTAGTTGACCATTTTGCAAGATCAAGGGAGGCGTCAAGCATCTTTTTAGCGAGCGCAAAAGCACTTATCACCGGAGGATAAACTTTTAATGTGAGAACTTGGGCGCGCAGATTCTGTTTGTTGCTAATAATCTCAAGGTGTTGGTATGGTGTATCGTGGTCAATAAAATGCATCCTTGATGATGGAATTCACAGTTCGATGTGCTTCTTCGAGAGTCTGCAAAAGAAAAAGGTAGAATCCATGAAAACCGGCAAGCTGAAGGGGGTAGCACGTCACAATTTATTGTCTAAATTCAAGAAAATATTGGAGAAGATAAAGGGACATTCTGATTATGCTTTTTATCTATGTCGTACCACCAGAATTCTAGTTTTTTGGAGCCGTAAACCGCTCGTAATTTCGATGTTCCTACACCAAGATATGAATTTTTCGGTGAAGACGTGCAAAGCTGAAATGTCAAGCGCGATAGAACTTGAATCAAGTTTAAGAAGTTCTCCTGGGAAAATACAATATAATTTAGCCTCAATTTCTTGGTATATCTTACCTATACGTGTCTAATT
Source organism: Nicotiana paniculata (assembly GCA_005239505.1). Lineage (NCBI taxonomy): Eukaryota > Viridiplantae > Streptophyta > Magnoliopsida > Solanales > Solanaceae > Nicotiana > Nicotiana paniculata. Next base: position 16,368 of record ML324006.1, read on the forward strand.
TTTGGAAAATCAAACAGATTGAGTTTTGGAAGCTCCTACGACGAGGTATGATTTTTTTCCAATAGACACGCAAAGATGATAATTCCTGGCAGCAGCTGCAGCTGAAGAAAAAAAACAATGTTAGTTTGCCTTCAGGAGAATCGAGCGACGTGTAACTTGGTTACGACCCTAAATGGTTACTGTTAAAAGTTAGATGTTGAGAACAAGCAGGAAAATGAAATTACAATGCATAAATGATTCCCATAAGCTCTATTGAGTCCACTTGCTAATTACCTATTAGCAGGATTGTGCAATGCAGGCAATTGAGAGCACCTACAAAGACCAACCAAAAGGCGGTACTGTTACTTTTATCAAAACTGGAAGATAACTGTTGTGGTTACGATACAAAGAGAAAGGGGCGAATTTATGAGAACAAGAAAGGAAAGAAACTAAAGAAATTCTTGGTTTTCAAGTTACTGACATATGTAAATAAGAAAATACCATGTCCGGTTTGTACATGGACAAGTTTGAAACTAGGAAACAAGGAGAAGGAAAGGGAATTAAGGAAATTCTTTCGGCAAGAAAATAAGGCAATTAAGGAAGTTTTTGCAAGTTGTCTTGCGAAATAGTTTGTTAGTCAAACTAGAAATTTGCTCAACTCAATTAGGAGATGAAATTAATTCTCTCTAATATTTAAAAAAGAGGGGGTACAAATTGGAGCCACGATCAGTCAATTTGAGAACGAGCCATAGCAAAATACTAACCTTGAAAAGAAGAAATTTTCGAAAGGAAACTACTAAAAAAAAGGAAAAAAGATAGATGACTGCATTGGTACTTCAAGTATGTCTTCACGTTTCGGCAAGCCTACACCTCGACAAGCCTTGAAATAGAGTGCATTTATAGACGATTAAAATTTTTACTAAATTTAAATCCATAAGAAATTTGGATTTTATCATAAATTAAATATATACTAGTCAAAATAAATATTATGGGCTAGTATAATCGGGTCAATTATTTAAATCTAATTAGATTGATTTAAATAATGGTCCAATATTTTATTGGGCTATCCCATTAGTTGGTCTTCTATCAATTGGGTCGGCCTATGATCCTCAAGCCCAATAACCCACTAAGGTTTTCTTGGAGGCTACTCTACTCTACACCTATATAAAGGGGTCACAAGAGAAGACTAGAAACAAATCAAGTAAGCAGAAGGAAAGGCTAAAGAAGCTATGAAGAATAGCATCAAGGTATCCATCCATATCTGCACTCTTCGTCTGTGGTCAAATCTCAAAGACGAACTCAAATCATAGGCGTACGGCTTCAATCTTCCGTTCGTGATAACCCAACACCAAATCCTGGTTTGTGATGACCTCCAAATTGTTTGTGACGTACCAAAAATCTGAAACCTGACAAGTTTAAGATCAAGCTCTCAAGCTCTTGAACCATCATTCGTGAGGAGAAGAATCAGAGCACTACATCTCTTTAGATTTGAGATATTCTAGAGATTGTAACCTCATCCCTTGAAATCGAATATAGCATTTATCGCTATATTCCTTGTCTTGACTATTATTTTTCAGGAATAAAATTTAGTTGTTACAATCATAATTCATGTCTTATTTTAAATCTTTTTTGATTAAATAAGAAAAATTACATGAATAATTTGTATTTATCAAAAAAGAAGTAAAAAGGGGAAGATTATTGAACGTAATTATAAGGGTGGGGGTTAGCACAAAGAAGGGGGGAGGTTAGATCAAAGACATGGGGGATGGGGTTTAGGTGATAGGAGCTATTGTTATCCATTTAATCACTATATAGTTAGTAACTATAAATGGAAAATGTAATTAAATGAGAATTTCTCTATAACGATCCGACCGGTCATTTTGAGATCTAGCGCATCGTTTGGCGGTTTGAGGCCTTGAGTAGCTTCACTTCATGTATCATGACTTGTACGTGTAGTCGAATTGAATTTCAGGAAGTTCGAAGTTGTTTCGGATGAAAACATTCTCAATTCGTAATCTTCAAGTTGAAAGAGTTGACCAAGATTTGACTTTTGAGTAAACGACCTCAGAATCGGTATTTGAAGGTTCCAATATGTTCGTAGGATGATTTCGGATTTGGGCGTATGTTCGGGTTGAGTATCGGGTCACCTGGGAGCATTTCAGCGCTAATTATGGAAGGCTGGTATTTGAAAGTTTTAGAAATTTTCTAAGTTTGACTTGAAGTGGACTTTGGTGTTGTTGATGTCCGTATGGAGTTTTGAGTCTTGGAGTAGGTTCGTATTGTGATTTGTGACTTGCACGCAAAATTTAGTGTCATTCCGATGTTTTAGTATAATTCAGACACGCTCGGCGAATTTTGAAGTTTGAAAGTTTAAAGAAAGGTTTCAATCATAGATTCGTAGTTTTGATGTTGTAGGGCATGATTTGAGGCTTCGAATAAGTTCGTATTGTGTTTTGGGATGTATTGGTACGTTTGGATGGGGTCCTGGAGGCCTCGGGTTTGAAACGAATTGAATACGGATTTAAATTTAGATTGAGAAAATGTTGGTTTTGGCCAAGTGTTGGTGCGATCGCACCTACGGAAATTTGGGCGCAGGTGTGAAGACGCTAGAGCGGACTGCTCAACGCAGAACTGGGACAGGGGTGCGTGGGGATGGTTCGCAGAAGTGGCGTTTGGACCGTACCTGCGATGGAACAGATGAGGCTTCTTGGAGCAAAGAAGCGGAGCGGATCGCAGAAGCGAGAGAGCTTATCGTAGTCGCGATGACGCAGGAGCTAGACAGTATCCGTAGGTGCGAAGGGGTGGGTTCCAGTGCTTCTCCGAAGAAGTGGAGTTTTGGTCGCATAAGCGACCAAAGGTGCGGGTACTGTTCCGCATGTGTTAAAATATCGCTAGACAGAATTGTTTTAAGAACGGGATTTGGCTCTTCTTCTCTCATTTTTTACTTGTGTTGGCCAATTTGGGGAGCTATTTTGAGGAGATTTTCATCGAGCATCACGAGGTAAGTGATTCCCACCTATTACAAGTTAAATACTTGGATTATACAGATTTTAATATGGGAATTCATGGAACTTAGGGGAATTTACGAGAAAACTTAGAAATTGATATTTTTGGAATTTGACCACGAAGTTAGACATGGAATTGGGAATAAATCATATATTTGAGTTCGTAATGTTATGCGTAAAGTTTATCTTCAAAATTTTTTAAAATCCGGGCATGTGGGCCCAAGGGTCAACTTGGTGACTTTTTGAGAGGAGTTGGAAATTGTTATAAGAAAATTAAGATGTTGGAGCATATTTTTATTAGGTTCATGATTGTTTGACTAGTTCGGATCGATGGCATTTGGTTTGAGGTGTGAGAGAGGCGTTGGAGCCGGTGATGGAAATTTAGAGTGAGGTAAATCTCCTATCTAATCATGTGAGGAGGAATTTACACCGTAGGAGTTATATTCCTGTGTGCTACATGTTGTGGGAGCTACACACGTATGAGGTAACAAGTGTCTGTGCCTATGCTAGAATTCCTGATTATGTTCGGGTACACTTAGGTTCATGCCATGCTATAATTGTACTATTTGAGTTATCCTTGCTTTCCTAATTCCTTTATTCCGCGTGTAATGACCCGGCCGGTTGTTTTGAGTGTTATAGCCCTGATCCCCTATTTACTGCTTCCCATGTATCTCTTTCTGCTTATGTTTCTTGCTTGGAGGTGTTGGTTGTGGTTTCAGAGTGTTTTAGGACACTTAGTCCTTAAATGGAAGCTTAAGTAATAGGATTTTGACCGTAGTCGGGATTGTATGAAGACGACTACGGAATGGAGTTTCGTCGGTTTCGTTAGCTCCGTTAGGTGATTTTGGACTTAGGAGCGTGTCTGGATTTTGTTTTGGAGGTCTATAGCTCATTTAGGCTTGAAATGGCGAATTCGAATTTTTTGGAAATTTTGACATGTAGTGGACTTTTTGATATCGGGGCCGGATTCCGATTCCGGAAGTTGGAGTAGGTCTGTAATGTTTAATATGACTCGTGTGCAAAATTTGGTATCAATCGGACGTGATTTGATAGGTTTCAACATCAATTGTAGAATTAGAAGTTTCAAGTTCATTAAGTTTGAATCAGAGGGTGATTCGTGTTTTTAGCGTTGTTGGACATGATTCGAGGGATCGACTAGCTTCGTATGATTTATTAGGACTGGTTGGAATGTTTGGTTGAGGTCCCGGGGTCCTGGGGTTAGTTTAGGATGCTCAGCGGATTGAAATTTGGACTTAGGCAATTGTTGAGAATTTGCTGGTTCTGGCGTTTCGCACTTGCAGAGGGGAGACCGTAGGTACGAACTCGTATGTGCAGAGGGTAGATCGTAGATGCAGCCTGGTTTGGGTAGCCAGTGGTCGTAGGTGCGGTAATGTGACCGCAGAAGTGGAGTCGCTCCTGCGGAGAAGCAATTGCAGAAGCGAAGGCCGAGCTGGGGAGGTGATCGCAAAAGCGGACATGGGTCCGCAGGTGCACACACGTATGTGCGACCATATCATCGCAGAAGAGGACTCTGAGCTTTAAGTGGAACCCGCACCTGCAAGGGTAATTTCTCAGGTGCGGTGTCGCAAGTCGGTGGCAGGTCCTCAGATGCGAAATTACTGGGCAGAAAGAGAATTTCGAGGGTTTGATTCCCATTTTGATTTTAGGACTTTGAGAGCTCGGTGTGAGGCGATTTTTTGAGGTTCTTCAAGAAGATTGTTGGGGTAAGTGATTCTAACTCAGATTAGGCTATGTATCATGTCTATTGCTATTTTCATGATCTAATTAGGGATTTGAGTTGGAAATTTGGGGGGAAATGGTAGAAACTTCATAGACTAAAATTTTGAGTTTTGAAAGGGGATTTGAGGTCGGATTCGAGTAATTCTTGTATGGTTGGACTCGTGAGTGAATGGGTATTCGTATTTTGTGACTTTTACCCGATTCCGAGACGTGGGCCCGGGGAGTCTTTTTGGGTCGATTTCCTAATTTCTTGTCTTAGCTTAGATTTTATTGATTAGATTAGTTTCTTATAGATATTTTTATGATATGTAATTGATTTTGGCTAGATTCGGGTCCATCGGAGTCGGATATTCGTTGGAAAAGCATTGTTACCGATTGATTGAGCTTGGTTCGAGGTAAGTGGCTTTCTTAACCTTGCGTGGGGGAAATCCCCTTAGAATTTGGTACTGATATGATATGTGAGCACCATGTACGCGAGGTGACGAGTGTGTACACAGGCTATTTGTTGCAAAAAACATGATTTTTACTGAGTAATTACTTGTTTTCATCTTAATTGAGTATACTAGCATGTGTAGTTATCCTGTTAGCCTAGAATAGCATGTATACGTGTCTTAATTGCTTAATTGAATTGTTTGAAGTATGATTAGTGAATTCCTGCTTCTTTTCTTGACTTGTACTTAGCCTAAACTGTAGATTTTCTTGTTGTACTGTTATCTTCATTTGTTTGAGCTGTGTACTTACTTTGGGACTACGGGATAGTATCCCAGGAGATCCCCTTGCATTTACTTTTGAGACTACGAGGCGGTACCTCGGAAGTTCTCCCTGCATATTTACTTTTGAGACTACGAGGCGGTCCCTCGGGAGGGAGTTCTCCCTGCACATTTACTTTTGAGACTACGAGGCGGTACCTCGGGAGTTCTTCCTGTATATTTACTTTGGGACTACGAGACAGTATCTCGGGAGATCTCCTGTTGTTATTTCGTGTGTTGAACTATTATTTGTTGTATTCCCTTTTGCTTAGTTCCGGTCTGTTATTATACTCTATATTTTCTGCTTCATTTATTATTTACCAGTGGGCTTGACCTGACCTCGTCACTACCCGATCGAGGTTAGGCTTAGCACTTACTAGGTACCATTGTAGTGTACTCACACTACTCTTCTGCACATGTTTTCGTGTGCAGATCCAGGTACATCATTCCAGCCTCATTATTAGTCGTGCACGCGCTGCTGCTACGGAGGCTTCAAGATACATCTACCGCGTCCGCAGACCTAAGATTCTCCCTCTTTCTTTTTGTGTAGTTCTTCTTATACTACTTCCAAAATACTAATGTATAGAACTTATAGTACATTATTAAAAGCTTGTGACTTATGATGTACCGGGTCTTGGGAAAACTCTGTATGTACTTGGAGAGTTGTTATTGTATATGCCGAGCGGCATTTCTATCACCATTTCGTTTTTGTTACTGTTAATGTTTTAGATTTATGTTTCATTTTCATTGTTATTTCGCAAATTTTAGGCTTACCTAGTCGTAGAGACTAGGTGCCGTCACGACCTCCCACGGAGGAAAGGTTGGGTCGTGACAAGTTGGTATCAGAGCTCTAGGTTCATAAGTGTCGGGAGTCACAAGCTGGTTTATTAGAGTCTTGCAGATCGGTATGGAGTCATCTGTACCTATCTTCAGGAGGCTATGGAACTGTTAGGAACAATTATACTTCTTTGATTCCTTGTCGTGCGAAATTTGTTGACATCAAATTCTAAACTTCTATATTCTATTCTTTCTCACAGATGGTGAGGACCCGTACCAGAGGATCTGATGACCAGGCACCCTAGCCCCCGCTAGAGTCACTAGAGGCCGGGGCCAGTGTAGAGGACGGCCACACGGTGTAGCCAGAGCACCCGCGTGAGATGCAACAAAGGAGCCCCCATCATCTCTAGCTAGAGGGCAGGCACCTGAGGTGCCCATTGCTGCACCAACCCTCTAGGAGATTCTAGCCTAGTTCACGAGCATGTTCAACACCTTTGCTCAGGTTGGATTGATCCCACTAGATCCTGCCACATCTCAGACCGGGGGAGGGCCACAAACTCCCGCATCCTATACTCCTGAGTAGAGGGTCCATGTCGACCAGGCCCCAGAGTTTTTCCTTATGCAGCCGGTAGCTTCGGTCCAGCACGAGATAGGACAACAGCTTCTGATGGAGCAGCTCAGACTTGAGAGGTACAAGAAGTACCACCCACCTACCTTCAGTGGATAGGCTACATATGATGCCCAAGGTTTTCTGGAGGAGTGTCATCATATTCTCCGTACTATGGGTGTAGCGGAGACGAATAGGGTTTCTTTTACCACCTTCTAGCTTAGAGGAGTAGCCTATCAGTAGTGGCGTGCTTATGAGTTGAGTAGTTTGGCTGAGGCAGCTTCACTTACATGGACTCAGTTCTCGGACATGTTTTTGAGAGGGTATGTCCCTCAGAGCCTCGGGGACTCATGGCGCACGGAGTTTGAGCAGCTGCGCCAGGGTGCTATAATTGTGTCAAAGTATGCAGTATGCTTCAGTCATTTGGCCTGACATGCGCCAGCCTTGGTTGCCACTATTTGAGAGAGGGTTCGTCGATTTATTGAGGGACTCCACCACAGTATCCGGACCAGTATGGCCAGGGATTTGGAGATGGATATTTCTTATCAGCAGGCTGTGAGTATTGCTAGGAGATTGGAGCGCATACTTGTCCCGGATAGAGAGGAGAGGGACACCAAGAGGTCTTGAGAGTCTAGCACTTATAGTGATAATCGTGCCCCATCTGTAGTTCGTCATGGTAGGGGCTATGTCAGTCACCCCGTTCATTCAGCTCTTCCAGCCACCAGTGGTGTTCCAGCCCCTTCTAGGCCCCAGGATCCTTATTATGCACCACCAGTATCTATTGTGCCTCTTGCACGGGGTGCTTTTAGTGACCAGTCCAGCAGACTTGGACCGAGTCAATCACAGCAGCCACGCCCTCCGAGAGCTTGTTTCGAGTGTGGAGACACTCGCCATATGGTGAGGGATTTCCCCAGACTTAGGAGGGGTGCACCTCCACAGACTTCTTATCCACTGCGTGCTCCACCGGGTCCTCAGGCTATGATTCCATCACCAGCTACCGCCCTACCTACTCAGCCAGCTCAAAGTGGAGGTTGGGGAAGTCGAGGTCGCCCTAGAGGGGGAGGCCAGACCATGTATTATGCTTCTGACTCCGTCATTACAAGTATTGTTCTGGTCTGTCATAGAGATGCGTCGGTATGATTTTACCCAAGCTATACATATTCCTATGTGTCCTCTTATTTTGCACCGTATTTTGGCGTATCTCTGGATTCTTTGAGTTCTCCTGTTTATGTGTCTACTCCTGTGAGAGATTCTCTTGTTGTGGACCGCGTGTATCGGTCGTGCTTGATTGCTCTTAGTGGTTTTGAGACCAGAGCCAATTTATTATTACGTAGCATGGTCGATTTTGATGTTATCTTTGGCATGGACTAGTTGTCTCCTCATTATGATATTCTCGATTGTCACACTAAGACCGTGACACTGGCTATGCCAGGTTTACCGTGGTTAAAATGGAGGGGTACCTTAGAGTACACTCCTAGCAGAGTTAAGGCTTAACAAATGGTTGATAAGGGGTGTGACGCGTGTCTAGATTATGTGAGAAATGTCAGTATTGATACCCTACAGATGAGTCCATTCCGGTAGTGAGGGACTTCCTAGATGTGTTTCTAGCTGATCTTCCGGTCATGCCGCCCAACAGAGATATTGATTTTGGAATTGATTTGTTGCCAGTCACTCAGCCCATCTCTATTCCTCCATATTGTATGGCTCCTCTTGAGTTGAAGGAGTAGTTACAGGAGTTGCTTGATAAGGGATTAATTCGGCCCAGTGTGTCACCTTGGGGTGCTTTGGTCTTATTTGTAAAGAAAAAGGATGGTTCTATGCGTATGTGCATTGATTATCGGCAGCTGAACAAAGTCACAGTGAAGAACATATATTCATTGCCTCATATTGATGACTTATTTGATCAGTTACAGGGTTCTAGGGTGTTTTCCAAGATTGACTTACATTCAGGCTACCATCAATTGAAGATTCGGAAGCCAGATATCTCCAAGACTACTTTCAGAACTTGGTATGGTCATTTCAAATTTCTTGTGATGTCTTTCTGGCTGACAAATTCCCCAACAACTTTTATGCACTTGATGTACAGTGTGTTCTGGCCTTATTGACTCATTCGTCGTTGTGTTTATTGACGAAATTCTCGTATACTCCTGGAATCAGGAGGATCATGAGCAACATCTGAGGAATGTGCTTCATATTTGAGAGAAAAGAAGTTATATGCATAATTTTCAAAGTGTGAGTTTTGGCTAGACTCAGTGGCTTTCTTGGGTCATGTAGTATCGAGTGATGAGATTAAGGTAGATATGAAAAAGGTGGAAACAATGCAGAGTTGGCCTAGACCGTCATCAACTACGGAGATCCGGAGTTTTCTTGGTTTGGCGGGGTATTACTGTTGTTTTGTAGAGGGATTCTCATATATTACAGCACCTATGACCAGGCTGACCCAAAAGTGTGCTCCATTCAGGTGGACGGAGGAGTGTGAGTAGAACTTTCAAAAGCTCAAGACAACTTTGACTACAACCCCAATATTGGTATTGCTTACAGGTTTGGGGTCTTACACTGTATATTGTGAAGCATCGCAGATTGTTCTCAGCGCGGTGTTGATGCATGATAGTAGGGTGATTACCTACACGTCCAGACAACTGAAGGTGCATGAAAAGATTTATCATGTCCACGACCTTGAGTTAGCAGCTATTGTTCTTTCCTTGAGGAGTTGGCAGCACTATTTGTAAGGTGTCCCTTGTGTTTACACCGATCATCGAAGTTTGCAACATCTATTCAAGCAAAAGGATCTTAACTTGTGTCAGCGGAGATGGTTGGAGCTACTTAAGGACTATGATATCACCATTTTGTATGACCAGGGGAAGGCCAATGTGGTGGCTGATGCTTTGAGTCGCCGGGCAAAGAGTTTGGGGAGTTTAGCATATTTACCAGCAGCAGAGAGGCCATTGGCGTTGGATGTTCAGGCCTTAGCCAGCCAGTTTGTGATATTGGATATTTATGAGCTGAGTCGAGTATTGCCTTGTGTGGTCTCTCGGTCATATCTTTATGAGATTATTAGGGAGCGTTAGTATGATGACACCCATCTGCTTGTCCTTAAGGACACGGTCCAACACAGAGGAGGTCACTATTGGAGATGATGGTGCATTGAGGATGCAGGACAGTTTATGTGCGCCCAATATAGATGGAAGTATGAGCATTAGCGGTTGGGTGGGTTTCTTCAAAATTTAGCGATTCTGGAGTGGAAATGGGAGCGGATCACCATGGATTTTGTTGTTGGACTCCCACGGACTCAGTAGAGGTTTGACTACCTATTCTTCCAAGCTGCTTGCTCGAATTTACATCTGTGAGATTGTCAGGCTTCATGGCGTACCGATATCTATCATCTCTGACCGGTGTACGCAGTTTACATCATGGTTCTAGAGGACCATACAGCATGAGTTGGGTACTCGAGTGGATCTGAGCACAACATTTCACCCTCAGACAGACGGACAGTCCGAGCGCACTATTCAAATATTAGGGGATATTCTCCGTGCGTGTGTGATGGAGATTGGAGGGTCGTGGGATCAGTTCTTGCCACTTGCAGAGTTTTCCTACAACAACAATTATCAGTCGAGCATCTAGATGGCACCGTATAAGGCTCTGTATGGTAGGCGATGTCGATCCCTAGTGGGTTGGTTCGAGCCGGGCGAGGCTAGATTATTGGGTATAGACTTGGTTCAGGATGCCATGGATAAGGTGAAAGTGATTCAGGATCGACTTAGCATAGGCCAGTCTAGACAGAAGAGTTATGCGGATCGGAAGGTTCGTGATGCTGCATTCATGGTCGGAGAGCGGGTCTTGCTCCAGGTTTCGCCTATGAAGGGCGTTATGAGATTTGGGAAGAAGGGTGAGCTGCGACCAAGGTTCATTGGTCCCTTTGAGGTGTTGCGGCGAGTTGGGGAGGTTGCTTATGAGATTTCCTTACCTCCCAGTCTAGAAGGAGTCCATCCGATATTCCACGTTTCTATGCTCCAGAAGTATCATGGTGATCCGACTCATGTGTTGGATTTCAGCTCAGTCCAGTTGGACAAGGATCTATCTTTTGTTGAGGAGCCACTGGCTATTTTAGACAGGCGGGTTTGAAAGTTGAGGTCAAAGAACATTACTTCCATGAAGGTTCAAAGGAGGGGTCAGTTGGTCGAGGAGGCGACTTCGGAGATCAAGCTTGATATGCGTAACCGTTATCCTCATCTTTTTACCACTTCTGGTATGTCTCTATACTCGTTCGAGGATGAATGATTGTTTTAACAGGGGGAGGATGTAACGACCCAGCCAGTCTTTTTGAGAGTTATAGACCCGATCCCCTATTTACTGCTTCCCCCGTATCTCTTTCTACTTATGTGCCTTACCGGGAGGTGGTTGTGGTTTCAGAGTGTTTTGGGATATTTAGTCCCTAAATGGAAGCTTAAGTCTTAGGATTTTGACCATATTCAGAACTGTGTGAAGACAACTCCGGAATGGATTTTCATCGGTTCCGTTAGCTCCGTTATATGATTTTGGACTTAGGGGCGTTTCCGTATTGTGTGTTGGAGGTCTGTAGCTCATTTAGGCTTGAAATGGAGAAAGTCAATTTTTTTGGAGATTTTGACCGGTAGTGGACTTTTTGATATCAAGGCCGGATTCTGATTCCGAAAATTGGAGTAGGTCCATAATGTTAAATATGACTTGTGTGTAAAATTTGGGGTCAATCGGACGTGGTTTGATAGGTTTCGGCATCAGTTGTAGAATCGGAAGTTTTAAGTTCATTAAGTTTGAAGCGAAGGGTGATTCGTGTTTTTAGCGTTGGTTGACATGATTTGAGGGCTCGATTAAGTTTTTATGGTATATTAAGACTGTTTGGTATGTTTGATTGAGGTCCTGGTGTCCTCGGGCGTGTTTCAGTTGCTCAACAGATTGGAATTTGGACTTAGGCAATTGTTGAGAATTTGCTGGTTTCTGGTGTTTCACACCTGCATAGGGGAGACCGTAGGTACGTACTCGCATGTGCAAAGGGTAGCTCGCAGATGCGGCCCTGGTCTGGGTAGCCAGTGGTCGCAGGTGCGGCAATGTGACCACGTAAGCAGAGCCGCTCTTGCAGAGAAGTAATCACAGAAGAGAAGGCCGGGTTGGGGAGGTTATCGCAGAAGAGGACATGGGTCCGTAGGTGCGACCACATGATCGCAAAAGCGAACTCTGAGCTTTACGTGGAATCTGCACCTGCGAGGGGATTCCGCAGGTGCGGTGTCACATGTACGATGGGAGGTCCGTAGATGTGGAATAACTGGGCAGAAAAGAGAATTTCGAGGGTTTGATTCCCATTTCGATTTTAGTACTTTGAGAGCTCGGTGTGAGGCGATTTTTTGAGGGTTCTTCAAGAAGATTATTCGGGTAAATGATTCTAACTCGGATTGGGCTATGTTTCATGATTCTATTGCTATTTTCATCATCAAATTAGGGATTTGAGTTGGATATTTGGGGGGAAATTGTAGAAACTTCATAGACTAATTCAAGTTTTGAAAGGCGATTTGAGGTCGGATTCGAGTAATTCTTGTATGGTTGGACTCGTGAGTGAATGTGTGTTCGTATTTTGTGAATTTACCTAATTACGAGATGTGGGCCTGGGGAAGCTTTTTGGATCAATTTCCTAATTTCTTAAATTAGCTTAGATTTCATTGATTAAATTAGTTTCTTATAGATATATTTATGATATGTAATCGATTTTGGCTAGATTTGGGACAGTCGAAGTCAGATATTTGTGGGAAAAACATTGCTACTGATTGATTGAGCTTGGTTCGAGGTAAGTGGCTTGCCTAACCTTGCGTGTTGGAAATTCCCTTAGGATTTGGTACTGATATGATATGTGAGTACCGTGTACGCGAGGTGACGAGTGCGTACACAGGCTATTTGTTGCAAAAAACATTTTACTGACTAATTACATGTTTTCACCTTAATTGAGTATACTAGCATGTGTAGTTATCATGTTAGCTAGAATAGCATGTCCACGTGTCTTAATTGCTTAATTGAAGTGTCTGCAGCATGCTTAGTGAATTCCTGCTTCTTTTCTTGACTTGTACTTAGCCTAAACTGTAAAGTTTCTTGTTGTAACTGTTATCTTCATTTGTTTGATTTGTGTATTTACTTGGGACTACAGGACGGTATCCCGGGAGATCCCCTTGCATATTTACTTTAGAGACTACGAGGCAGTACCTCGGGAGTTCTCCCTACATATTTACTTTTGAGACTACGAGACGGCCTTCAGGAGTTCTCCCTACATATTTACTTTTGAGACTACGAGACGGTACCCCGGGCGTCCTCTCTACATATTTACTTTGGGACTATGAGACCGTATCTTGGGAGATCCCTTGTTGTTATCTCGTGTGTTGAACTATTATTTGTTGTATTCCTTTTTGCTCAGTTTCAGTCTATTATTATATTGTATATTTCTGCTTCATTTATTATTTACTAGTGGGCCTGACCTGACCTCGTCACTACTCGACCGAGGTTAGGCTTGGCACTTACTGGATACTATTATGGTATACTCATGCTACTCTTCTGCACATGTTTTTGTGTGCAGATCCAGGTACATCATTCCAGCCTCATTATTAGTCGTGCACCTGTTGCTGCTACGGAGGCTTCGAGGTACATCTGTCGCGTCTGCAGAACTAAGAGTCTCCCTCTTTCTTTTTGTGTAGTTCTTCTTCTACTACTTCCAAATTACTGATGTATAGAACTATTAGTACATTATTAGAAGCTTGTGACTTATGATATTCCAGGTCTTGGGAAAACTCTGTATGTACTTGGAGAGTTGTTATTGTATATGCCGAGCGGGATTTCTATCACCATTTCATTTCTGTTACTGTTAATGGTTTAGATTTATGTTTCATTTTCGTTGTTATTCCGCAAATGTTAGGCTTACCTAGTCGTAGAGACTTGGTGCCATCGCGACCTCCCACGGAGTGAAGTTTGAGTCGTAACACCGCGTTACAACCTGAGACTAGACTTGCATAGGGTGATAGACTCACTATTTTAGAGATGTGACGAGCTACTTGATATTCCGCGGAATAATTTGTGCTTCCCTTACGAATTTCTCTCTCTTTATGCGTATTCATTGCAAAGTTTTCCTTAAATTTCATAACTCACACGTATATTCGTGAGTGGGGTCAAGGACCCGTTAAAGCTTCTTACTCTAATGGAATTGGGTCAGTCGCCTCGACAGGATTATGTACCACACTCTTATGGGAGCGGGTCGTTTGCCTCGGCAGTATAATAGATGCATCTATGGTTCGTGTCGTTCGACCCTCGACAATATATACATTATTATGGGATCGGGTCATTTGCCTCGACATTTTTGTAAATACTCTATGGGATCAGGCCGTTCGCCTCGACATTTCTATAAATACTCTATGGGATTGAGTTATTTGCATCGACAGCTTTATGAAACACTCTTATGGATCGGGTCATTCGCCTCGGCAGCGTCGTGCATAATATGTGACATAAAGCCATCGTATCCATGAGCTTTTTTTCTGATGTCAGTTGTAATGATCTATCTGGTGGGGACCATTCTACATATATACTCCAATTGAGGAGGTGACCGATAACTGAGAGCTTGTATTTACTGTTCAGAGGAGGATCGTACCACGTACCTATAGGGGTGGGCGTCGCTCAGTTCGATTGGTTATTATGAAAATACGGTTCAGTTTATCGGTTTTCAATTTTGTAATATTAATAACCAAATCAAATCAAATTATTTATGGTTTGGTGCGTTTTTTTCAAAGTTCGATTTGGTTATTTCCGGTTTATTTTTTCGGTTATTAACAGTTCAAAATGGTGTTTTCTCTTTGCTGATTAGGAAGCTGATCAGTAACTTGCCTTCTACAAAGTGGGCATGTCCAATTGCACTGTAGCCAAACGTCCACACACTTAACGTGAAAAATATGGTCGTATTTCGGCAGTTTCCGGCAACTATCGCCACCGATCATGTCGTTGAGGCACACCGCACAACATCTGCCTCCATCGCAACTGTCATCCTCGACGGTGAACGGCGAAGACAAGTGATTGTCAGGGCAGAACCACTGTAATTTGATAGCGCAAATCAAGAAAACGGTTGTGGTGGTAGCTATAACGGTGGTTAATAGATCAAAATGAAAGTACATGGCCTTTTGTTTTGGAATTTCTCAAGTGCTCTGTGTCTCAGAGGTGAGAGGACTAGAGAAACCCTAAATCTAATTTTTGATTTCTAATTATAAGGTGAGAACGTAAGTCACTAAGTGACTAAGTCTTAGGTTTGGGTAAATTGGGTGGACTTCAAATGGGTATTGGACTATTGGGCTTCAACCTTTAGATGAGTAATTTACTTTTGGACTCTAAACCCATATGTTCAAACCTATTTTTTTCAACTAATACCCAAAATTCGATTTTTCGGTTTAACCGAAAACCGAAACATCAAAACTGTAAACCGCACCTTAAAACTAAAATTTAATAATTTTAAAACCGTGCACCGACCGAATAACCAATTAAACCGAAATCGAAAAATCGAAATTCACGGTTCGGCAGGTTTTTTCGGTTCGGCCGGTATTATGCCCACCCCTACGCGCCTATATCTCTTTACACTGTTCATTTACTTTTACCATGCCTTATACTTGTTTACTTTCTATTGCACTTAATATATTGGACCACTAGTAAGTTTTGATATCGACCCCTCGTCACTACTTCTTACTTACTAGGTACGCGTTGATTTACGTACTCATGCTACACTTCTGCATTTATTGTGCAAGTATATATATATTTCTGGTGGTCTTTTGGGCACAGAAGCGCGGCTATTGCGGAAACTTTATGGTGAGCTGCATTCCAGGTTATGATCTGTAGCATGCAGAGTCTCTATCAGAGTTACTTACATTCTCCTATCTAACTTGTATTCTTGACAGATGTTGTATTTTATTATATTTCTTAGTAGATTCTCATGCATTTGTGACATCGAGTTTTGGGGTTCCAAGTGGATGTTCATTATTGTAGTCATGTAATTATTATCATTTTATCTTGTAATTTATACTTTATATGGGAATTTGGTAAATAAAAATTGCGGGTGTTGTACGAGTACCAGGTTTCACTCTATTTATTTAATGGGATTTATGATACTAAAAATAATGAAATGAGTAACTAAGTTGGTTAATCATTGTTGACTTGCCTGATAGTGGCGTTAGGCGCTATCATAACCTATAGTAAATTTTGGGGCGTGACATTCTCTAAAAGTGGTAATTAGGTTCATAACAAACCTAGATTTGGTAAGAATTTATATTGTACAGTCCGTTTAGCCCATTTTCTTTCACATTAATATATTTGAATCAAATACATATATAATTATTAAAATATTATCTCTAGTTCAAAATATTATATAATCAATTATTTTTTTAATTTCTCAACATGTGTGTGCCTAATAGTAAAATATATACTCACAAACTATTAGAATCTTTTTTAATGTACATGTAAAAAAGTTATCAATCAAACACTATTTAAAAATTAATACTCATGGCAGTAGATGATAGAGGTGGTTGCTTGTATGATTATTAAATGGTGATCGATAGTAATCATGATTGATTTAAGTGCCCGACGATGTTTTTTTTTGCAACAATGATTGATGATGGCTATGTAGTGTGACTGTAGGTGATAGCTATGCGCCAATGATTGAGCAGACTGGTGGTGGAAAAAGATGATAATTAATGCTAGCGGCGGCTATACAACAGAGACTTATAATGGAGATGGTTAATGAGGATGGTAGCAATAATAAAGGTGATTAATAGTAGTGATTAGTGACAGTGGCTAATTGAGTAGAAGGTGTTTGGTGATGGAGGTGATTGGTTGTGGTGGTTGTGCGATAAGATAATTGGTGGTTATTAGTGCTTGCTGGTGACCCTGGCCAACTATGGTGGTCGTTGACAATTATGATGATCACTGAAGTCTGGTTAGTAGTGGTGATGGTTGATAGTGAAGGTGGCTTGTTGATGGTGATTAAATCGTGGTAACTAAAAGCGGAGGTGGTTAGTGATGGATATTAGCAGTGGTGGTTGTGAGGTTAAGGGTGGTAATGGTGGGTGTGCAATGATAGTGAATAAAGTGATATAAATGTCGCATTCACAAGAATTTTTAAATGAACATCATAATCTATCTATACTATATCAAAACCACGAAACCCATTTGTCACGAACCCAAACTCACTAGTCATGATGGAACCTAACACAACCCGCTAAGTAAACCAACTAGTAGCTATCCAATTCCAATGATACTAAAAAGACAATAAAGTAAAGAAATTATCTGACTTTTATACAATTCCCAAGGACTGATAGTACAAATCTTGAGCTTCTAAGAATAGAGTTTACAAAACTGAAATGAAATCAATACATAATCTGTTTGAAAAGTACATAAACAGAGTTTGGTAGACCTAGAGCTACCACGAACAAGGGGCAGCTACAACCGGGACACAGGTATATCTTCAATCCAGCTCCCATCAAATACAACAACATCCGCTGCCAACATCTGCACGCAAGGTGCAGAAATGTAGTATGGGTACAACCAACCCCATGTACTCCAGTAAGTAACAGACCTAACCTTAGGTTGAAAACAGTGACGAGCTAACATAGGGATAGGTTCAATACCAAAAGCCCACAACAGTTTATAACATCGTAAATACAAGTATAAATAGGTATCTCAGTGAAAAACCTATTTCTCTTACCAAAAATGCCAACAAATACGAGTAAGTTTGAAAACTGCAATTTTTCAAATATACTTTTCATAATAGATAAAAATGTTTCATTTTCTTTCCAGATAACAAGTATAAAATACCTCTCTATGCCCACATATCAATGTGTATAATTAGTCATGAATGACGTGATACCGTATAGCACGAGGAAAAATGCATCTCTATGCTTGTATGTCATGTGTGCATGCAAATGCCATGTACCTTAGAGATGAATCATGCACTCACACTCTCAGAGTACTCAATCTCACTGTCTCGCATCCTCTCTCACTATGCTCGATGCTCTATACACTCAATACACTCAGCGCTGAACCAACGTGCAGCCTGATCCACATATATATATATATAGTCGACTGCGCTCACTAGGGGTGTGCAGACTCCGGAGGGCCTCCTTCAGCCCAACCGCTATAACGTTGCGGCGTACAACCCAATCCAATAACGTTGCGGCATGCAAACCGACCCATATATATATATATATATATATATATATATATATATATATATATATATATATATATATATATATATATATATATATATATATATATNGATATAATATGTTGCGGCGTGCAGCCCGATCCCAAAGTATCACACTCACTCAGGACCTCAGCCTCACTCAGTCATCAATCTCTCAAGTCTCACTCACGGGCTCACAATTTTATGAAACTAGCTCGATAACAATGATATGATGTATCAATAACAACAACTGAGATTGAGATATGATATGAATACATGAATATACTGAGTACGAAATATCAATGAAATCATGAGATGACAACAAGAAACGATCATTATGGGTCCTAACAACATCAACATGAAGAAAAAACATGACATTTAGCATGATTGACAGCTCAATTACTTTATCACATGGTGAAAACACAAATTTCAACAAACTAGGGACATTATATAGTGCCATGGAAGCAAAAAAGTCCCAATTCATATGGTGCACGCCCACACACCCGTCACCTAGCATGTGTGTCATCTCAATACAAATCAAATAACACGTATTGCGGGGTTTCATACCCTCAGTACTAAGTTTATAAGAGTTACTTACCTCGAAGAAGCCAAATCCAATACCTAGCAAGCCAAACGATGCTCCAAAAAATGTCATCCTGCACGTATCGACCTCCGAACGGCTCGAAACTAGCGAAAAGCAACTCAAATACATCAAATAATGCCAAAGGAAACAAACTCAATCAATAAAGGTCGAATCTTTAATCAAAATTCCAACATTGGCCAAAAAGCCCAACCCGGGCTTGAACCTTGGAACCCAACAAACACACAATCAGTCAACTCATTCAATTATGATTCCAACCATACTAGTTTCACTAAAATTCGACTCTGAATCGATGTTCAAAATTCAAAATTTCATATTATGAAACTTTAGGCCAAAACATCCAATTTTCTCTTTAAAAATTCATCAACCAAAGCTAAAATCGAAGATAGATTAATGAAATATAACCAAAACCGAGTAAAGAACACTTACCCCAATTTATATGGTGAAAATCACCTCGAAAATTGCCCAATTCCGAGCTCCCCAACTCAAAATATGTTAAATGAACAAAACCCTCATTTTAACATTGTTCTACCTCGTTTCTTGTGCCAAAATATCTAGAAACTCATTTTTGATGCCTCCAATGGATTTCTTGTGAAATTATAGTCAAGTTAGGCTCTTGAATCACTCCATTTGACCTTATATTGAATGGTATTTGTTGGTTTCAATATTTAGAAATAGTGCAGGTTTTTAAATACGAAATCAGTGGCAATTTCATAATTAATCTGAAAAATCTAGCAACCCAATTCTTAGTAAAATGATCATAAAATCCTCATACGATGTCCAAATTCGACGATTCTTTTTGTTAGGGATCCGTAATTACGATACAAATATAATGCTTCAATCAAAGCAGAAATCGGAGCTCATTTGTTCAATGTGGTATCATTTAAGCTTGAAGAAACAACGTCGAAACATAATAAAAACGAGCGCAACACAACCCAAACCAATGTGAAACTCACCCGAGCCCCTCGGGACCCCGTATGAACATACCAACAAGTCCCATAACATATCACAAACTTACTCGAGCCTCAAATCACGCATAACAATATCAAAACGATGAAATTCACCTCAAATCAAACTTAATGAACTTTTCCCAACCTTCAAATTCCAATTTTTGCCAATTAGTGACGAATCTTTTTGGAAATATCCAATTGCAAATTTGGGCATATACCCGAGTCCAAAATTATCATCCGGACCTAATAGAATGCCAAAACTCCAATCCGAGGTCAAATGCTTAAAAGCCCAGCTTGATCAACTCTTCCAACTTAAAGCTTCAATCATGGAGTTCATTCTTCCAAATCGATTCCGTACAACATGAAAACCAAAACCGACGATTCACACAAGTGATAATACATCATACAGAGCTACTTATGCCCGTAAACTAAGCGAAGTGCAAATGCTCAAAACGACCGGTTAGGTCATTACATTCTCCCCCACTTAAACATTCGTTTGTCCTTGAACGTGCCAAGATTTGTTCCCAATACCATCAAACTGCCTTATAAACTTACCATGGACATACCCGGGGGTGATCCCCCGTCACCCTATCCCATATAGGTTTAATAACACAACATAACTGAAATTTTCTCAATTCAACCAAGCCCACAAGCCTTAGAATCCAATTTCCAATCATCCGGAATTTCTTATAAGATTTGAATCGTGCAACCTACACATTGTATAAGACTGAACAAACTGTATCAAGCCATAACCATAATCCAAGACATAATCACATGATATACCTCATAACTCAAATACTCATAGCAATACTTTCTAATAACCGTAGCTGTTTAAAAATATATCCAGTACTGGTAATAAACCTCATATCAAACAAAACCTCGCTCTAAAACCTTTGTACACTGCCGATGATGAAAGAATCATGCAAAACTCATAACCCTTCATCAGATCAACAAGTCTTGGAGCTCCATCTCCTTCGACAAGAACTACAACCAAATTCTAGGCCGATCATCAACATTATCCTTCTAAATAAATCGCAATCAGATCCGATAGCACCCATTCTAGGTTCGATGACCTCATCTCATCCAACACAACCACTCTAATGACATGCCACATCAATACAATCTAAAGTCTCAACACGTGCAATACGTGCACCAGTAAGCAACAAGCCAAGTGTACTCAAACATAGAAAATGACTCAAATGAGAGAACCGCCTCGTAAGCTCAACAAGTACTGCCACAACGAGATGCTAAAAACTCATCACACACCATAGAACCATAACACACGAATCTAACACAAGGGATCATATCTTAATATAACTCCACTGCAATGTGTGACCCCATCCAAACAATGGTCCATATGAAATACCTCAAGCCACCCTGCTCAGAATCAATAACCACGCACAACTCGACATCAAGTACCCAAGGTGCATGACCATAACCACGGAGAAGAAAATGACACAATTTCACACATACCCGAAATAACATAACTAATGAGCAATCGATCGTGCATCACCCAAATACCAATCTTGCTGAAATTCCGCTATAAGGCCCCAATAGAACTACACCATGTGTGCATATAACCAACGAATCACAATCCCTCATAGAATGGAAGACCAACTCACTAAATATATCAGAACACGAATAAGCTCAACAACAACCTAATGGCATATCCCTCAACAATAGCAGTATGGAGCCAACCAATTTGAACCGGCGTAGAGTACACATCCTCATGGGCCTACCAATCGGCCCCCAAAAATCAAATTCGGTCATCCTTGAATGGACAAATAGCCCTCCAAAATTCCACCACGACCTAACCATAACACATACTATCATCCGGCTCGTTTTGGCCACATCTTCACAGTCCACAACCATGAAACAACCTGCTTTTGAGAAGTTCAGTCTCCAAATCCATAGAACACAAGAATCACCATATCTGATCCCAACTCTATCGCCCAAATGCGTAACACATCTCTCATGAATGATCATCCCACGAGGAATACTTCTCTAATTCTTCCATTCCATATAGCAGTATCTGAATATCATCAGTCAATCAACAAGGAGAGTACCACAATACCAATAAAGCATCCGTAAATCAAAACACAGTGCGCCTTCTGAAATGTACACTCTCCTCAAGCAATACCAAATAGTAATATCATTCACCTAGTCATTTGAAACCGTACACATTGTTCACGATTCACGAACTCCCCTTCAAAAGTGATCTGTGATCTTGCACATGAAAAACTCAATCCCACTCGACATCACATCCATTCTGCCATCATATGAAAAGCAAGAGAATCTCATAATCACTCTGAGTCACAAGTAGAATACATATCCGATAGTTAGAAACCTTCCATTTGATCTCATCCAGTAGGAAATCACAATAGTCAACATGCTTCTCTCTCCAGTAGGAAATATCCACCTTGAACCGTGATAGAAATCATCGAGAACTCTTTTGAAATCCATTTGTACATAACCAAACCATCAAAACTGAATCTCTCTAACTCCACCAAGCCATGCGGATCGCCAAAACCCAAGAGTATTGCCACGAATCACATGTAGGGACTCACCACATCATAAGTACCCAAAGAACTGATCATACCCATTATCGTGTTGATTCAACCTACTATCAAACACTGTCCTATTTATCCAAGTCCTTTCCAAATTGCCTTCAAATTGATACTTCTCCTTGATAGAACACCACGATCCTTAACCAAATTTCACCACACAAGAGATCTTAGTATAAAACCACAATGCCCTAAGGCCCATAAGTCGCTGACTTCCCTCTTAAGCACCCCAAAACACCACAACCGAGACACCCACTCTAAAGAGACCTTATGTGAACCTAAAATTATTTCCTTCACCTTCTTGATACTGAAATATACACAATGATATAAAAATGCCACAAGTCTCGACATTGTCTAACGCAAATATCAGGTCCTAGCCATTTACTGATCCAAAATTCGCAATTGCTACATATAATTTTTGAAACCATTAGAACCATTCTGGAGAGTCATCCACTCTGCTCAAATCTCAACTGCACCGCCCCAAACGGGCAAAACGATCGGTGCCCCATTGGCATGACGACACCCAAAGAAGTAACCCCACCTTAACACGACCAAGAAAATTCCTACTCTATGCAAACTACATCCTTCACGACTAACCACTCAATCATTCCATGACTCCCCATATACCCATAGAGTGTAATACAACCCGTATCCAGAAACTCCCTTACTCGAGTCATCCTTAATCTCAACCCCTGCAGTCATAACTGATTCACCAGTATACCTCAAACCGAAACTAATACAATGCATAATCGTGCAATCAACTCGTCGATAGCAGACTCCCTCAATTGGCACAAAGCCATAGATCAAAACACACAATAACTAAAAAAAACAACGCCCACACTCTATTACTTCCATAATACCGCAGTGATATTCGACTAAATCCTTCCTGAGCTCCTGTAATGCAAGCCATCTAATATTTCAAATTATCTACAAATCTTGCATTCATCCTCGTAACGGTCAGGTCAACTACTACAATCGATCCAAACTCAAATCGCACAAATATAACCTACTGGTAGAAAAAAAGCCCCACACAACATCATGAAAATCATATATCTGTAGATTACCTCGCAGGTTATAACCCACATGCTTAGGCTTAAACTGACATCTCTTTATACCCTTTCACAGCCACAACTACTATGCAATGACTTAATCTTCCTGAGTCTGAACCCATCAACAAGACATGAAAATCTAATTCGTTCCACAATTAGACAAGCATGAAAAATCTTCCAATACGCTCATAACTTGAGACTATACATCACATCAAGACAGAAATCAAGCACCCAATAGTCCTTCCTACATCTTAATCAAACTCTTCTCATTACATTCAAACCATCTGAACATATCTCGCAGTCACATCATGCTCATCACATAGCCATCCAGCCACCCGTGGAGCTACGAATTCCACTCATAGGGACACTATCGGACATATAAGTCCAAAAACACGTGCTCACACAACCAAAATCACCAAGCTCAAGCTACAGTCAAAACTCGGCCTCAAGTCCTCCAGACTAGCCCATCATCAGCATACCGAAATCACATCTTGCACCTCATCCATGGAATACAAGTTGTCGATGCACAACTGATACTGAGACCTCATGTGTGCATACGAATGTGTGGAAGGAATTCAAAGAGTTACGCTTCAACCTCAATCAATGTCGCACGATAAGGAAAGAAAGATGGGAAGTATATCCTAAATGTCATGTAGCCTCTCGAAGATAGGTATGGACGTCATCATACTGATCCACAAGACTCTACTAGAAACTTGCTCATGACTTGTAGAACCTATGAACCTAGAGCTCTGCTACCAACTTGTCACGACCCTAAACCCACTAGTCGTGATGGCACCTAACCCAACCCGCTAGGTAAGCCAACTAGTAATTATCCAATTCCAATGATATTAACAAGACAATAATGTAAAGAAAATATCTGACTTTTATACAATTTCCAAGGAATAGTTGTACAAATAATGAGCTTCTAAGAATAGAGTTTACAAAACTGAAATGAAATAAACATATAGTCTGTTTGAAAAGTACATAAGCAGATTTTTGTAGATCTAAAGCTACCACGAACAAGGGGCAGCTACAATCGGAATGCAGGTACATCTTCAATCCAGCTCCCATCGAATACAGCAACATCCGCAGCCAACATATGCACACAAGGTGCAGAAGTGTAGTATGAGTACAACCGACCCCATGTACTCAGTAACTAACAGACCTAACCTTAGGTTGAAAGCAGTGACGAGCTAACATAGGGACAGGTTCAATACCAAAAGCCCACAACAGTTTATAACATCATATATACAAGTATAAATAGGTATCTCAATGAAAACCCCAAATCTCTTACCAAAAATGCCAAAAATACGAGTAAGTTTGAAACTGCAATTTTCCAAATATACTTTCCATAATAAATAAAAATATTTCATTTTCTTTCCAGATAACAAGTATAAAATACCTCTCTATGCCCACATATCAATGTGTATACCGTATATCACGAGGAAAAATTCATCTATGCATGTATGTCATGTGTGTATGCAAATGCCATGTACCTCAGAGATGAATTATGCACTCACACTCTCAGAGTACTCAATCTCACTGTCTCGCATCCTCTCTCACTATGATCAATGCTCTGTACATTCAATCACTCAACGATGAACAATAACCGCTGCGGCGTGCAGCCCGATCCACACATATATATAGTCGACTGCACTCACTGGGGGTGTGCAGACTTCGGAAGGGCTCCTTCAGACCAAGCGCTATATCGCTGCGGCGTGTTGCCCGATCCAATCTCGTTGCGGCGTGCAACCTATATATATATATATATATATATATATATATATATATATATATATATATATATATATATATATATATATATATATATATATNGCCCTAATTCTTGTTGCAGTGTGCAACTCGATCCATATACGTGCAACTCGATCCATATACATAAATATATAGCCCGAAGGCTTGTTGCGGCGTTCAACCCGATCCATATGCATAATTATTATCAATATATCGTTTCAGCGTGCAGCCCGATCCCATAAAGTATAATAGATATAATATATTGCGGCGTGCAGTCCGATCCCAAAATGTCACTCTCACTCAGGCCCTCGGCCTCACTCAGTCATCACTCTCTCCAGTCTCCCTCATAGGCTCACGATGTCATGAAACTAGCCCGACAACAATGATATGATGTATCAATAACAACAACTGATACTGAGATGTGATATGAATACATGAATATAACTGAGTACGAAATATCAATGAAATCAGTGAGATGACATCAAGAAATGACCAATTTGGGTCCTAACAACCTCAGCATGAAGCCTAAATATGATATTTAGCATGATTGACAGCTCAATTGCTTTATCACATGGTGAAAACACAAATTTCAACAAACTAGGGCCATTATACAGCGCCATGGAAGCAACAAAGTCCCAATTCACATGGTGAATGCCCATAAGCCCGTCACCTAGCATGTGCGTCACCTTAATAACAATCACATAACATGTATTATGGGGTTTCATACCCTCGGCACTGAGTTTAGAAGAGTTACCTCGAAGTTCCAATACCTAGCAAGCCAAACGATGCTCCAAAAATGTCGTACCGACCTCTGAACGACTCGAAACTAGCCAAAATCAACTAAAATACATCAAATAATTCCAAAGGAAACAAACTCAATCGATAAAGGTCAAACCATTAATCAAAATCCCAAAATCAGCCAAAAAGCCCAACCCGGGCCTGCACCTCAAAACCGAACAAAACTCACAAAATTCGTCAACCCATTCAATTACGAGTCCAACCATACTAGTTTCACTCAAATCCGACTCTGAATCGATGTTCAAAACTCAAAATTTCACATTATGAAGCTTTAGGGCAAAACTCCCAATTTTCTCTATAAAAATTCATCAACCAAACCTAAAAAAACGAAGATAGATTCACGAAATATAACCAAAACCGAGGAAAGAACATTTACCCCAATTTATATGGCGAAAATTGCCTTGAATATTGCCAAATTCCGAGCTCCCCAACTCAAAATATGTTAAATGAACAAAACCCTCATTTTAACATTGTTTTGCCTCGTTTCTTGTGCCAAAAGATCTTAAAACTCACTTTTGATGCCTCTAATAGATTTCTTGTGAAATTCTAGTTAAGTTAGGATCTTAAATCACTCCATTTGACCTTATATTGAAGGAGATATGTTTGTTTCAATATTTGGAAATAGTGTAGGTTTTTAAATACGAAATCAGTGGTAATTTCGTAATTAATCTGAAAAATCTAGCAACCCAATTCTTAGTAAAATGATCATAAAATCCTCATACGATATCTAAATTCGATGATTCTTTTTGCTATGGATCCGTAATTACGATATAAATATAATGCTTCAATCAATACAGAAACGGAAGCTCATTTGTTCAATGTGGTACCATTTAAGCTTGAAGAAACAACGTCGAAACATAATAAAAACGAGCGCAACACAACCCAAACTAATCTGAAGCTCACCCGAGACCCTCGGGACCCCGTACGAACATACCAACAAGTCCCATAACATATCATAGACTTACTCGAGGCTTAAAATTATGCATAACAACATCGAAATGATGAAAGACACCTCAAATCAAACTTAATGAACTTTTCCCAACCTTCAAATTTCAATTTTTGCCAATTAGTGCCGAATCTTGCTAGAAATATCTAATTGCAAATTCGGACATACGCCCGAGTCCAAAATGACCATCCGGATATAACTGAACCATCAAAACTCAAATCTGAGGTCAAATGCTGAAATAATCTAACTTGGTCAACTCTTTCAACTTAAAGCTTCTATCATGAAGTACATTCTTCAAAATCGGTTCTGTACAACCTGAAAACCAAAACCGACGACTCACACAAGTCATAGTACATCATACGGAGCTATGCCCGTAAACTACTGAGTGAAGTGCAAATGCTTGAAACAGCCGGTCGAGTCGTTACACCATTAGTGAAATATCGTTCGCCTTTTTTACCCTTTAAAAATAGAGTTCACACTAGATAAAATAGTCATTTAATTATTTTCCTAATATTTAGGACCTAGAAATTCATTGAAATTTGGTTATTATATCTTTCTTTATTTAAACTAGGTACCTAAAATTTAGGACTTTAATATCAATTAAAATTTTACCTTAAATAAATATTTTAAAAAAATCAATTTGGAACATTAGTACAAATTTATAGATGTTCATCTGAAGTAGGTTTTACATGGAAATTGAAAAGTGACATCCTAATGGTACTCAAATTGTATTCATGGTCAACAAAATAATTTTTTTAACATCAACAAGTAATTTTTCGAAGAAGAATTTGCTTCATTTCGTATTTGCCAAAAATTACATTAATTTATTCTAATTATGTGATAAATAGCGTGAGACTAAAATTGAAAACTACTAAACAAATAGGAAAATAATGTTTCACTTTTTAAAAAAAAATTGTATTCTTCAATCAATCTAGTTATTACAAAACCTCGAAACTTTAACGAGAAATTGGTCGACTTTCTTATCATTTAAAATAAATTTCACATCGGATAAATTATTGTTTAATTAAATTTTTTTAATAGTTAGGACATTGAAATTAATTAAAGTTTTGACTATTAAATTTTTTACTTATTTGAACTATACAGGAGCTCCTAATATTTAATGTCATCCCAGTAAGATTACTTATATAAGTTGAGTAAGTCCATTTTCACAAGAATTCATAATTTTAGGAATTGTTATTTCCAGAACAATAATATTCCAGGTGACATTAGAAGTGTTCCATAGATACCAAAAGACGAGAACTTAAAGCAAATTGTACAAAAATCATATTCAGGAGCTCACAATTATTTTCAGATTACTAAAATTTTAAAGATTTAAGGATGATAATGTTAGAAATGTTAGCTATTTCAAGCTATTCTCTTTTAAGAAAATATTAATATAATATTTCTCAAAAGTATTGTCATAGAGTTTCGTAGTTTCTCATAGTGTCAATATATGGCTATTGATATTATCCATCACCGTTAAGCTAAAAGAAGTAACAATGTTTATTAGCATGTACCATCCTTTTATCATGATAATGATCGAATCTACGTAGAAAAAATAGTGTGAGAACCTAAATCAACCCCTAACAGAAGTCTAAAGGTTCACATTCATCTTCTTCTTTTTTTCCTTCAGCAGTTTGGATTTTTTTGTAATTTTTATTTAATTATTCAGACACTTTTGTAAATGAATGTATTTGTTTTATACGAATCTATACTATATTAAAAACACGACACTTATTAGGAAAATATATTCATCTTCTTTATCCTTTAAAAATAAATTTTATATTGAATAAAATCGTAGTTAAATTATTTTTTAAATATTTAGGACTTTAAAATTAATTTATTTTAGTAATTAAATATTTCTTTATTTTAATTACTTAGAAAATCATAATTTTTAGGACTTTAATCCGTAATTGAAGTACTAATGATTTACTTCCAATAGATGGTACGATGGAAAATACATGATTGAATATACCCCTTTTGTCCACTTTAGATAAATTGGAAAAAAAGAGCTTGTATTTTACTTTTCACCTTTTCTTTTACATTCAATTGCGGCCGAGGAAACGAATAATCAAATCTTGATGAAGGTGACTAAAATGAGGATGTTGAGATGGATGTGCGGGTATACTAGGCTGGATTGAATTAGAAATGAAGTTATTCGGGATAAGGTGAGCGTAGCCTCTGTGGAGGATAAGATTCAGAAAGTGAGACTTAGATGGTTCGGACATGTTTAGAGGACAAACGCAGATGCATCAGTGAGGAGGTATGAGAGGTTGGCCCTGGTGGGCCTAAGGAGAGTTATAGGTAGGCCAAAAATATATTGGGGAGAGGTGATTAGGCAAGAAATGGCGTTGCTCCATCTCACTGAGGACATGATCAGGGATAAAAATGTGTGGAGGTTGAGAATAAAGGTAAAGAGTTAGAATAGGTCGCCTAGTGTTGTCCTTGTTTGTAACAGTAGCTTTAATACATGAGTTAACGTTAGTTATGTATTTTCGTATTTCTTAATTTATGTGATTACTTATCGTTGATCTTGTTCGGCCTTTTGATTACAATACTCATTTTTAGTTTTGTTTCTTTGTATTTTTTTCTTCGATTTTAGAATTGACACTACTAAAAACGGCCAATTTTCGGCCGAAATATTCCTACCGGAAAAAGTAATCAAAAATTTCTGATGTAATCAGTCGGAAATTGCACAAAAATATATTTTTAAATTTTTTTATAATAATTACGACTGATAATCCGTCTATATCTGTCGTAAATTTTGGCGGAAATACCGCGTAATTGTTAG
Source organism: Nicotiana paniculata (assembly GCA_005239505.1). Taxonomy (NCBI): domain Eukaryota; kingdom Viridiplantae; phylum Streptophyta; class Magnoliopsida; order Solanales; family Solanaceae; genus Nicotiana; species Nicotiana paniculata. Next base: position 45,900 of record ML324006.1, read on the forward strand.
CGACCAATTCGGTCGGAAACAATTAAAAGTTAAAAAATTATGACCGATTCAATCAGAATCTTTTATTAAAATGAGGTTTGACTATTTGACCTAATTTCCGACCGAATCGGTCAGAATATAATTTTAAAAACCCCTCGACCCCTTCCTTTTTTCTTTCCCTCTTTTCTTCGTTCTCTCTTCTCTCTCTCACACTCAAACCTCCCCTCTACCTCCCCCACCCAACACACCGTTTCCATCACCAGTGACACTCACCGGCGACGACGCCCTGCTACAGCTCCGTCAATGACCCTCCACTGCTAGGTAGGTTTCCCTCACCCCCTTTGATTTTTTTTAAAATACACTGATTTTGTTTAATTGCTCCTAGTTTGTTTTGTAAAAATTAATTGGTGTTAGCTAAAGTAAATCTATGATTATTGTTAGTAGCTAAATTAAAGTTATATATTGGTAATTTAGAGTTATATGTTAAAATTATTTGTTGATAATTTAGGGTTATATATTAAAGTTATATGTTGGTAATTTAGAGTTATATGGTGCTAAATTAAATTTATATGTTGGTAAATTACATACTAATTTGGGGATAAAGTTACCAAGTTGGGGATAATTTTATAAAATAGTTTTTCTAGCTAATTTGTAGAGTTGTTAATATATAGCCATTCATCTCATTTGATTATATTGGGGAGGGTACAAATTTTAAGAGGAGAAGTATGAAGAATCTATTAAAACTCTTAGCGCTAGTTGACTACTTTTGACAATATGTCTTACTCCTAACTTTTTAAATATCTTTTGACTTTTATGGAATTAAGATTAATTGAAATCTATTATCATTTGCATCCATTAAATTATTAAATTGTTGTTGTAGATTAGTCCATTTTTTTGCATAATTTTTCCCAAATATTTAAATTCATTTTACTTTATATTAAACAATTATGCTCTTTAAATTAAATGTCTTAATTTTTATATTCTATTTGAATTCTCTATTTTTTTATATGTTGAAATAGTTTAAATAGTTATTAATTACGACTATATTTTGTTTGAGAAATCATTAGTTAGTTTGGATTATATGAACATTTAAGAAACTACTCAAATTTAATTTTATATTTAAAGACTTATATTATTTAGAATAGGGATTAATGTGAGATTTCGAGTGTTAAAAATATTAATTAAAAAAATAAAATATATCAATTCAAGTACTTTGAAACAATGTGATATATA